>VZTX01029677.1:1009959-1295527 GCA_013400915.1 Pardalotus punctatus | reverse complement strand
GGGTTCCACAGGGTTCCATCCTCAGCCCGTGCCCTTCAGCATCTTCCTAAAGANTAGGGTGGCCTCACCTCGAGTGCTGGGGGCAGTTTTGGGCACCACAATGTAAGAAAGACATTAAACTGTTAGAGAGTGTCCAAAGGAGGACAACAAAGATGGTGAAGGGCCTGGAGGGGAAGCCGTGTGAGGAGCAGCTGAGGGCACTTGGTCTGTTCAGCCTGGAGGAGACTGAGGGGAGACCTCACTGCAGTTACAACTTCCTTGTGAGGGCAAGAGGAGAGGCAGGCACTGATCTCTTCTTTCTGGTGACCAGGGACAGGACCCAAGGGAATGGCCTGAAGTTGTCAGGGGAGGTTTAGGCTGGATATTAGAAAAAGATTCTTCACCCAGAGGGTGGTTGGGCACTGGAACAGGCTCCCCAGGGAAGTGACCACGGCAACAAGCCTAACAGAGTTCAAGAAGTGTTTGGACAGTGCTCTCAGTCACATAGTGTGACTCTTGGGGACATCCTGTGCAGGGCTAAGAGCTGGACTTGATGATCCTTGTCCCTTTCAACTCAGCATATTCTGTGTGATTCTTCTCAGCTGTCAACACAGAAGCAAAAGAAGCAGAAAAGCTACAATAAAGAGAACTTCAAACTATACAAGAAATGGATTTTGACCATGAGATTAGTCAAAACAGACATTTTCAAAATGAAGAAAACATAAACTCTGCATTTACTACAATCCCCTTCTCTCTTAAATGCAATTATTGTAGTAGGTGAATTAAGTCACAATTGGTAGGAGGAAAAAAATACTACTTAACAAGCCAGTGAGAAGCAAGACTACCTTTTAATTCCTTTGTATGCATACTTGGAACACTCTGCCTCCACTTGAAGCGCCAGTTCTCGAGTGGGAGCAAGGACTAACATTCCAGGCCCCCCGCGCTGATCTCTGGATCTGCAACAAAGCATATTTAGAATGTTAGTACATAAGGACAGGCAAAGTCCATCACATTTGACATTGAACATTTTTATACTGTTCTAAACTTCCTCTGTACACTGTTGCTAGCGGAATCTATGGTGACAAATGTGGTACTTATTCCATGAGATTTATAATTTTTTTTCCCCCCAATATATGATTTTTATCTTCACTACCAGAAAACAAGCTCAGGGGTTGAGCGCAGGGAGAAGCAAGTCGAGGGGGAAGTATGCACAGCTAAACAAATCAGACCTGTGAGCAGTCCTTACATTGGTTGTGAAGTCAAGTGAATGAATCCAGGCATTAAGTATGCTAATGTCTTCCCAGTACCAGTCTGTGCTATACCAATAAGATCAATTCCTTGGAGTATGATCGGCCAAGCCTGGGACTAACATAAAACAACAAATACTTAAGTGTACTTTTCACTTTTCTCTTAAACTTCAGTTAAAGAGTCATCAGAACTGAAGACATACCTGAATTGGTGTAGGCTTTTGAAAACCAACTTTTCTTATATTAGCCATAATATCAGGATAACGCTCAAATGCATCTTCAAATTTACAAACAGGATTGGGAATGCAGCGCTTTTCACCTTCTTTTAAGTCATCACAAGTTATATTATTATTTTCTTTCCTGTATAAAGTAGTGCAATTGTTTTAAAGTCTCCTTATCTGAAAAAGTAGAGCTAACACAAAAGAGTGTGTTTCTTTACTTTTTTTAAGTAAGTTAAGTAAGCTCCTGGAACAAGAGAAAAACAAGTTCAGGCTCTTGAATGGGACTGAATTAGTCTTTGAACTTTCTCAAAAGTCTTACTATAGAACACTTCTCCTGGAGGTATCAATTACCATTCTTTCTTAAGAATGACTAATTTAAAATTATGGATGGTTATTAACATGAACTGCAGTCCTGTCATATCAGGCTATAATTATACTCTATTACAAATTGAGTAGGTGTGACAAGTTTTTAAACCCAAAGACAACCCAGAACTCAGAGGAATGGCTTGAACTTAGCAGTCAGAATTCTATATTCTGGCAAAAACCTTCCCCCAACTGTTTTCAGAGCAGCTCCCTGGATACTCAAGAGAATACAAACAGAACAATTTTGGAAAAAGAACATGACCGGTAAAACAAGCTCCAAAAAAACCCCCGAACCAACCAACCCCTAAAAGCAGGCAAAACCCAAATCACAATACAAATAAGACTACACTAAAAACTGGTGTTCCAAAGTTTCCCCCCAGTTTAGAGCTACTAATATGCTGTCCTAGTTTTGGCTAAGGCCAGAGTTAATTTTCTCCCAGTGGTGGTAAGGGGGTGAAGCTTGGAGCCATGTGGGCACATTGTTACTCTATATAACCCAAATCATTACTGGGGTGAGGGTCGAAGGGATTTTCACTTTCCAGGAGAAAGGGGGTGTGGCTTCCTGTGGAAAAAAAAAAGGTGGACTCTCCATGACCATTTTGTTCCTTTTTCTGGGGCAGCAAATGGCAAATGGAGGGGTGAGGTGGTGCAGACAGTCCGACCAGAGGGCTTGGCATCATTGTTTTTGTTATCTCAGGTTTGGGGAAAACACCATGGGCACGGACAGTTTTCCATCATTTTCTCCTTTGTCTCCGGCGCAGTGTGGTGCCAGCTGTGGTGGTGCTGTGTTGGTCGAACTTCCACAGGCATTTTTGCATGTAATCACCTTTTTTTATACACTGTTGTTATTAATGTTGCTGTTTGTTTTTCTTATCTCATTGCTGTTTCCCAGTAAATTCTTGTCTTAATCCATAATCTCTGCCTTTTGTCCCTCTCTCACCAGAGGGGCTGAGGGAAGGGGAGCAGAGCCTAACTTCCATCTGGTTTTAAATCATGCCATATGCATAAGCACCTTGATTTCAGTCCTATACTCCTCTGAGGATTCCATTCAGTAAAAAGCTTTTCTTCAGATGGGGTGTAAGCCAGGAAAAGAATGGGCAATTCAACTTCCCCTCATGTTTACAGAATTATTTCTTTCAATTGCTGCTTTTTTTTCCTTAAGACGAACAGATTAGACGAAGTAGGAAAAACAATTCCTTTATCATACAAGTGCTACTCCTCAGCACATATTTTTAACCCACAAGAACAATGTCCTTCAATTTTCACTAGTTCTAACAATAACATATCCACATACTTCAAGGAAACAGGTGTAAATTCCATGCTTTACTCACTCTGGCAAATTTTCTCTAGGATGCAAGGGAAAAAAAAGACACCTTGCAAAAAGAAAAGCAGTAAAAAGCTAACACTTCGATAATGTTCACTAACTTCATTAGACCTACTGAAGAGGGCTGAAACTATTACCAAGATCTGAACCAAATCACACAAAACAGATGATCTGTTTTCCTTGCAAAGTACTGATATAGGTGGTTGGATCAAAATGAATGGATACAGTTAACTGAAGCATGTACTCACTAGGATGTGCTTGTAAAAACAAAACAACTGTAAGAGAAGTTGGAATTTGGTTTGAAGACAGTATTTGACTAAAAAAATGCAAGGAAAAAAATGGCAGCCAAGAGGTATTCAACATGCGAACAGTACTATTTGGAAGGACCTAGAAAATGTGAACATGCTGTCTCATGAAAGGCAAGGAAACAGCCAAAAGTCAGTGAACGGTATTTAACCTTTTCTGTTCTGAAAGTCAACTCTATTGAACACTTTTAGAGAAGCAGAAAACAACAACAGCTGTTTCCAAAAATCTGCTAGTTTTTCATTCCCAAGAAAGAGTTCTTAACAAGACTGGGTTACTACAAGACCCCAGGATAAATGCTTGTCTTGGTATTTCATCTTCTGCTTTCTAGGCTTTGTATCTTAAAAGTAATTTTTGCCAAGCAGATGATTCCCTAAAGAAATGATCTTACCGCCACAGATCTACTTCTTCTTGTGACATAGATGCAGTCCTTGATGACTCTTTGTAGAAGTTTTTCTCAATTGGAGGCAAACCTTAAACAATCAGAGAAATTCAACTTGAACCAGCAAGAAATAATACAGACTCAGTGTAGGTCTAACAAAGCTTAAGATGGAAATCCCAGAACCCAGAGAGTGCTTTGAGCTAGGAGACTAGTTGGAAGTGATGGAAGACCATTGCTCATGTAAAAAGATGGAAGGCTGAGACAAACACTGCTGGAAGTATCTGGAAAAAAAACACTACCCGACATTTCAAGTTCTAAAGTAATTTCTACTAACATATATAGTACAATATTTAACAATTCTCAGATTTTTTTTCCTGTGGCCACATATAAAACAACACCATTTTGAAAGGGTGAAGTCCAAAATACCATTTGAGTAGCAGGTTTGAGTCTTGGCACAGTAATCAGTGTCCTCCATGACCATGCAGAGAAGCGCTAACACGGTCAAGCTCACTGCAAATATGTCACTAATTTGGGCTCTGAGAGACTCAGTCATCTCAAAGGAAGTACTAGAAATGTTTAGGCATTCAACAGCTTTACCACAAAGACAAGTATAATACAATCAAAATTGTAAACTAACCTGCCCACTTCATAGATTCGTATTTGGCTCTGTTTTCTCGAAGAGAGGCCCAGTTAATCATTGGTTTCTTTGGGTTATTTTCAGGCTTGATAATGGCCAAGGTTTTTCCTGCAGTTAGTAACAAAATGCTGCTGTTTGCCAGAACAAACCACGGGGAGAAATCTCCCCTCAAAACAAACACCTTCTTTTCTCTATTGCAAGGTCTCATATATCTTGAATAGACACAAAATATGTAAGTGGAAAATTCTTTCCTCAGTCTCTGCCCTGAAACATTGCTAACACCTGTAGAAATTAGTTCTGGTAAAAAAGGGAAAAATTTCAATATTTTTAGCTACTTAAAGCAAGAAATGACGGGTTATGAAATCCCTCTCCTCCAGCTATAAACTAGACTTGTTGTGCAGTCAGCTTTTGAAAAACTTGTGAATGCAGTAGATGACATACAAAGATTTAAAAGCTACAAGAGTAAAGCTTACTTCTAAAGCATCCAACACCACAATAAAGTCTCAGTCTAGTTATATTCTCTACTTCTTTTTTGATGAGGTTAACACTTCCTAAGTAAGTGCAGTTTTACACTGAAGATATAAATAGCAACACAGCTTTGTAGAAAATCAGTGGAAAAGCAGGAAACATGGGAAAAACACTGTCACAAACACTAAGGAAGTATTTCTAGTCTCTCGAAACATACTCATCCACCTTCTGGGACACTTCTAAAAATGGAACACACAACTACTCCAATCCCTATTCTAATGCTGGAACATAACTCCTGGATCCTTTCTTCCTTATCAGTGCCACAGATCAACAACTGTGGATGGTGTTTGCCTGTGCAAAAAATTTTTGGGAGCACATACAAGATGCAGCAACAGTATAAGCAGCATCCAAACATCCAAAATTTATTTCTGTATCCATGTAACAAAGTTACCACACAAAAGTCTAGTAAAGCCAGGCATGAAGTGCAACATCAAATCTTAAAATATAAACTATCCATGAAAGTAGTAGGAAGTCAGCATGGCCCATGCTATGATCAGCACTTTATAGACTACCTTTACAAAGGTTTACTGAATTGTAATACTCCACAGATATTAGATTAAAACTTACACTAGAACCAATACCGGTATTTTGGAGGAATCAGACTGAAAATGCAAGAAACCAAGCAGTATAACATTCTGCATCCATAAAATTGTGGAAAACACACAGAAACAGATTTTCACAGAAGCCTAGCACTTTGGGGTGAGGAGGAAACTGTCCAAAGCTGAGAAAGGAGGATACCTTGGTATTTCTATTTTAAGGAGATGCCACTGCCCAAGAACAAGGTTAAAGTTAATTCGCTTTGTAAAATACTAACAATATAAAAATATTCCAGCAAACTACCAAATATATGGAAAGACAATCCATAATGTTTTTTCCCCTCAAACCCACATTTACCTTTCTCTGCCCCACCTCTAAGGTAGTTTTGTCCAGAACTCATAACAACGTTGTCAATCAACATCTTGGCTTTGTTTTGCACATCAATGCTGCCAAAAATCTTTACTTCAGCATCATAGCTTCCTCTTGTAACCTATGTTCACAAAACATCACTGAGTTTTTTTTCATACTGCAAAGACAACATTATACAAGAACACCTACTGAAAATACTTTTTGATCCTTTTTTCCTGAAATTTAACTTGTTCTATGAAAAGGCCCTTTAGTCCCTATTCTAAAAGAAAAGGACATAAATGCAAACTTAAGGAAAAAAAAAAATCTATAACCTTTTCCTATTATCACATAACATCCAAGTAGCACCCTCAATTCCACTTCCTTTTCACCAGCTGTAAAACAGTGCCATTATTACAGCTATTGTAACACCTTTCAACTTCCTCCAACAACCGGTTTACAGAGAAACAAAACCAAGCACGTTGCCAACAAGGCCCATGTCTTGACCACATACAGCACATAGTACCTTTATTCTGGAACCCGAAGAATCTTCAAGTTCTTTAATTTTTGTTCCACCCCGACCTGTTATAAAGATACACAGCAGGTATTACAGAGATTTACGACAAACTGCCAAAACCTACATGTTACTTGTAAATATTTAGTTTGTGACCAAACCCCCAAGACCTTCATATGAGTGCATGTATGTACAAATAAAAGAACTTGTGACACCAAACCGTCGGAAACTGTAGGCAACTCCTCTGTCAATTAACCAAGTGGAAGGTCTGTGTGTAGGGGAATACCCTTCAGTGGAAGAGACGGAGGAGTAAAACTATATCAAGAGATTGTTACCCTTTTTCCATGTGACTAGAGAGCGGCTTCAGACCACTTGCACACTGCTGGCCTTGAGAAACAAACGTCAACTAAATTACTTTAGGGAGTAAGAGTTTCCCTAGCGAGTGGGAGAAACCCTGTAAAAGCACCCTGCCATGCTCAGGTGGAGCGAACTACACGAACGGCAAGGGGCACTTCCCCGGAAGGCAGGACGCACTCCGTCAGGACACGGGTGGGGGGCAGCTCCTCCCCTCTTCCCCGCCCGCTTCCCTCAGCGGGTCAAGCACCCGGGCCAGGGGTGCACCCCTCATTACCTATGAGAGCCCCGACGAGGGCGTTATCGAGGTGGAAGCAGAGGGGCGCCGCGGAGTCCCGAGCCTGGCCGGCCGCAGCTCGGGGCGGCCGCTGCCGCGGTGTCCACCTCGGGCCGCCGGAGCCTTCAGCGCCTCGCAGCTCCCACTCTTCCCCTCCGGGACTGCTCGCGCTCTTCCCCCGTCGCCCGCCGCTCTCCACCGAGGCGCGGCCCCACGAAGGGGTGCTGGGCGACCAGCACAGCCCCCCGGCAGCAGCGGCGGCGGCGGCGGCCTGCGGCCAGTCCGGCGAGCCGAGGAGCTCATCGCTGCCCGCCTCCCAGTCGGACATGGCAGCCTCACCCGCCTCCGCCGCCCACGCGGAGGGACTTGGCGCGTCGCAGGCCCGGGGCGCGCTGATTGGTCAGGGCGGGCCGCTCTCTGAGCTGTGATTGGCTGGCTCCGCGCGGGGCCGGAGGCGCCGCGGCTGCCCCCGCTATCTTTTCACGGAATCACGGCAATGGTGAGGTTGGTCGAGGCCGCTGGGATTATCGAGTCCAACTTGTGGCCGAAAACCCAGCTCCCTCAGCTGCTCCTCGTAGCATTGGTGCTCCAGTCCCTTCACCGGCCTTTTTGCCCTTCTCTGGACTCACTCTAGCTCGTCAACGTCCTTCCTGCAGTGAGGGGCCCAGAACTGTAGAGGGGACGTGAGGTGTGTCCTCAAAAGTGCTGAGCACAGAGGGACAATCACTGCCCTTGTCCTGCTGGCCACACTGTTGCTGATATTTTCTGATTTTCCTCTCTCCCTGCTCCTCTGCTGGCACAGGGCCGCCCTGGGTGGGCTCACCTGAGAAGGAGGAGGCAGCAGGGGCAAGAACATGGTTGGGAACATGTGGGAAGCCCCTGAAGTCTGTAGGGTGGAGGGGGACGGCAGGCAGCCTCAGGGGAGGCAGGGGCGTGACAGTGGCACTCTAATTTTTCCAGGTGCCCAGGCTGATGTCATGCTGATACATTGGAGTCTGATTTTTTTAAGCGAAGTCATAATATTTAATCTCAAATGAAGCCTTAATGGTGCTTTAATGTAGCTTTTATGTTCAGTATGACTATGATTGAATGTACTAAAGCTGATACAATACTGGAAACAGAATTACAGAAGGGCTGAGCTTGAAGGGGCCTCTGGAGGCCATCTGGTCCAACCCCTCTGCTCAAGTAGGGACACCAAGAGCCAGTTGCCAAGGTGGCTTGTGACTTTCTCCAATGATGGAGATTTCCACAACCTCCCTGGGTAAATTGTGCTAGTCCTTGGTCACCATCACTGTGAAAAAAAAAAGAAAACCAAATCAAAACAGAAAAGAGCTAGCATACCCCATGCCTCTTCAATTACACTAAAAAAAAAAAGTTAAATGAGTGTTTAAATTTCCCTTTTAGGCAGGGTTCTGTATTCTTATTGTACAGAGCTGAACAGGGGACATTTATGTATGTGTCTTTATGGATACACATCACTGCTGTGCCTGGTTGTGGCAATCTGCTGGGTAACCCAACAAGAAAAACTACTCTCTGCTCTTTTTTGACCCTTCCCTAATAGCTCTGTGCACACAGAAAGCAAGGCTGCCAGGTTTAACACAAGAACAGAATGTATACATTTGCCTCTTTTCCTTTCCTTTGTTTATTCTTAGGCAGAGCTTGGTAGTGTTCACATAGCCTGTGGGTACAAGTGACTGATGTGGAAAACCTCCCTTTCTGGCAACTGCATCTTTAAATTTCAGTATCTTAAGAGAAGGTTCATGAGAGAGGTTGGGGATCACCTGCACATGGAGATCTGTTGGTCTGATCTTGAAGCTTCCAGAGAGGCAGTGACTTCACCACAAGAACAGTCTCCCTATATTTAGTATTTTACACTCAAATACTGAAGCTTGTCTTCAGTTGGGCTGCAGCAAGAGCACAGTGGAGAAAGCAGGCATGTGTTCATTGAGTGTTTCAGGTTTGGTGCAATAACATTCTACAGCAACTTTCATGATCAAATGCAGAGGAAACAGCTTCACCTAGAGGCCTCAGGTTAAACTGAGATGACAGATGTGCCTTCCATGAGAAATCATGCTCCCCACACAGGCCTCCAATTGCCAATCCTGAATCCATTGCCATTTATCTAATAGGGAAGGCAACCATAACTTCAAGCTCATTTTATAGAGGTGCTGCAACATTAAGTTTAAATAAACTGCTGTAAACAGTTACCAGAAACTGAACATGTCAGACTGGTTTCTGCACATTTTATTCTAATAAAAGTCCATGGTGGTGGTTTGGTCCACTTAATAAAACATTACAAAACTTCAAAAGGAAAACAATGAGCAAGTTTAATTGTTTTTTCTTGCCTCATATGTGGTCACACTGAACAATCATTTATGTAAGGAAAAAACTCAGTAGTCATGGTACTTTTCAAATAATTTTTATTAACAACAATATGGATTCAACTTTGTCAAGAATTTACAATTAACATTGTAATGTACTGGCTAATGTTCTTGCAGTGTCAGTGGAAGCAGCCATCATGCTTTCTAAGCCTGCTACAGAACTTTCTTTTTGTCTTTCAAAAAAGTCAAAAATACTTCCAGTAGCAGATGGTCTTGGATATGTCTGGAATTGTCCTGTGTGTGGCCACAGCTGAATGAATGGCCACATTTGCATCCAGATGAATGGACAGGAAAATATTACATGCTTCCACTGACGTTGCAGGGGACAAATCTTATTTCAAAAACTAATTAATCTTTTTAGACAGTGACAGCACTTTGTGTGATGTTGTAATCCATTTGAATTAAGTCAATTAACACACCTGGAAAAAAAAAAGTGAAGCAGAAATATCTGGGACAAATTATTTTCCGACCTGTATTTCATTCAAACCTAGTGAATCCAAAAGGATTGCATGACATATGAGTCAGGATAAAAGTTGGCCCAGAGAGGCAAGTTCATTTCTGGTACAGGTGGTTCAGTTCCTGTAAGGTCAGTAGAACTGAGCCTGATTATCCCAACGGAGGCTGAGCTTCACCCAGTTGGGCAGTGAATTCATTGAAGTCAGTGAAGCCATCCAAGGATGAATTTAGCCTTGGGTGTTTGAACCCTTTTTTTCCCCATTCCTTTGCTGTTATATTTTCTTTTCCTGCTGACTCCTATTTTCTGAATATTCTGATTTTCTCTGTGCTTTTAAAAAATGTCCCTTCTCTCCTTCCCTTTTTATATCAGAACTTTGTGCGTTATTTTTTATATAGTCAATGTGACAAGGGTAAATTCAGCTAAGTATTAGTTTCCTCAGGAAATAACTGGAATATTACCATTTTCACTTCAAACAGATGCCCAACAAAATAGGATTTGAATCTGAGTTCCCAATTCAAGAAAAATTCTTGACTTTCATAGAATGAATGAATTCCATAGAATTTTTGCTTGAGTAAGGATTGCAGGTCCCAATCCAGAAATACTACTGTACATTAGATGTTCTACTATACATCAGCAATTCAGTATGATTTGACTTATCACAGAAAAGCAGGTGAATTACTCATCACCATACCATAAAGAGAGCAGTCACTCTAAGTAGGATTATCTCAAAAACATATGGAACAACTGTGGGCACTGTAAATAAAAGTGTATGATCTTTGCAATCTTGAACCCTAGGCTAAAACATCATATTCATATTTAAATAAAAAGTATAGATAATATAAGGCAGGAGAAAATACAAATTTTTGAACAAATAATAGTCATTGAAACTGTTATTTTCAGCTCTCTCTTCATTCAGGTAGAAGGACATACTGACCAGAAAACAATTATTTGGATAAGGCTTAATTCCTGAAGCTCTTACTTAATTTCAGCTTGTCTCTTCAAACAATTCTCAAGTGGATTGTAAATAAGAAAAAAAAAATTCTTTGTCCTGACTCATGAACAATTCTTATTAATTATCATGAGCTGGACTTTAATAAGGAGCTCAGGACAAGACTGAGAAAAGCCAGACAGGCCCTTTTTTTGTGAAACCAATGAATGACTGTCAGTCATGACACTGTCTTTTAAAGAGAGAGCATAGAAACAAGAAACTTCTCATGAGGAAATGTGTGTAAAGCTTGTAAAAATCCAAACAAACAATTCTTCCTCTTTAAAATTTCATATATTCACTACTCTTTCTATTTTCTATCCATATTATGTTAAAAAACCCTATATGATAAGACTTGCATCTACAAAAATAATAATGGTGAGCATAAAAGAAAAAAAAATTAGAATTTTAAACCTTAATTTGAAAAGATATGATCTTCTGGATTTATTAGTACTTTGTAAAGACAATATTTTCATACATAATTTATAGAGCTCATTCTTTTGTGCACAAAATTGTATTAAATAAATTAACTTAAAGTTAGAAGGACTCAAGCATCTCATTTAAGGCAAAAATACCAAGTTTCTATGAGATAAATTATCAGCAAACCCCAAGGCCCTGTTTCTGTGTGGAATCGGTAGAGGCAGGGCCATTGCTCAGTTCTCCCATTGACACCTTCCAGGTGCAATGGGGGTGCAACCATCTGCTCCCGCAGATGAAGGTGGAAGAGTGGTGTCCAATTCATGATGCCTTGATTTTTCGGTCTCGTCAAGGAGGGGAAGGGAGTTTCATTATGGGCACACAGTTGCCATGTGCCCCCAATCGCTTGCTCCTTTACTGAACCCAACTGCACATTTATGCCTAGGTCAGAAGGCTTCACATGAAAGGCAAGAAAGGCACCATAAACAGGAAAAAGGAAAAAATAGCCTAAAAACAATTTAAAATTTTTAAATTTTCAATCCTTTAAACTTACATATCTGTCTGGATAAACTGCAGACATTCAAATAAGTTAATAGCTATATGAACTGAGATGTGGAAAAAAAATGTATTTATCCTCACAAAATTGCTGTTGTAATCAGACTTCAGTATGGTCAGATTGCACATAAAAGAAAACAGGAAAGGCTGAATGTGGTGAATTATATGGCAAATCAGCAGTGAGGAAATTGTGCTTCAAGGTGTCTTTCAGGATTTAACAACTGAAGTTTGCTCCGGCATAAGCCATGGAACACAGTGTACCATCCATGGACCCTGTATAATGACACAATATATACACTCTACAGTTTGCATGTACTTTCACATAATAAAGTTGTCATGTAACATCCAGGAATACTTCTGTAAAGCAAATGGAAGCAGAAGTTACAATGGTTTCATAGTAAACAGATCAGGTCCTTCACAATACAATCTACAGCATTTAGCCACGGTTAAGACTGGAGTGATGTTTTTGATGTACATAGCGAGTTCCCAGCGGGTCTGGGCCTTCAGAAAACACTGCCCTGAGTGAGCTGGCACTGGCACACCCGTACTTTCAGTATTCCTGCTGCTAGAGGGAACCTGAGCCCAAGCTGGGTTGTCTACAAGCCTGTGGTGCAGGTGGGGTGTAAATCTGGCGTGAGGCAACACACAGAAACCTCATTCAGCTGGGAAGAGTGAAAGCCCGTTTAGGCTCTGCGAGGGTTCTCCCAGTGGCAAAGCCTTGCTGGGGATGTGCAGGCAGGCGCTAACACTGCTCCTGCATCGCAGCAGAAGTGAAGTGTAGATCAGAGTAAGAAATAAAAGAGGATCTATCAGGCAGGAACGCTCAGTCTGATGTAGGCTTTGAATTTGAAAATGGGTTTTAGCAGGAAGGAGTCTGAGAGTCCTGTGTTGGAAAGTTCACAAGAAATGACTGTAGTTGGGACACAGTGTTGAGCTCTAAGAGTGAGACCACTTTCCCTCTCTCCTCCTCCTCCTCCTCCTCCCCTTTTATTATAAAAGCAATAAACCGTTGCCTTATTTTTTTTTTTTTTTTCAGTTAAGGTGATTTTCTCTACTTCTGTTTCCATTTCTGATTGCCTGCATGGCTTTTTTTCTTTTCCTTTTTTTCCTTTTTTAATTTTTTTTTTCCTTTTTTAAATAACACTCAATATCTGTGAAAAAAATCATGTAACTTTTTCCTTTACCTTTCTTTTATTTTCTGGGATCATTTCCCTTTCTGCCCATCTAAATCCATATTATCTTTATTTATTTTCCCATTGATTGTGTTGTCTTTCTCTCTCCCCTGTTCTGTCCTCTTTAGTTTTACTCTGTATTTCAGTTCCTCATTTTCCCTTCTTTCCCAGCCTTATGAAGTGCTGTCATAGTATCAGGTTGGGACTGCAAGGAAAATTGCCAAAATTTCCACAAGAAGGAAATATTGCTTCTAAGATAAAGGCAGCACTTGCTTCCTTCCCTCACCTACTGCTGCCAAAATGGTTCAGATTCAGAAGTCAGCTTCTCAGTGAGCCTGGAAGAAGAGATTCCCTTGAATTTTCAGTGCAGTCACCCACATTATTCACTTCTGAGGCCAGCCCCAATCCTTAAAATACAAACCTTTTGTAACAAAATAGTTCTTGTTATAAAGAACAATGTGATAGTGGTGTGTCAGGTACTTCTGCCACAGCACTAAATCACCAAAAATCAGATATTAACATACTGTTTTTCAGAGCTAAAAATAACTGATTATTGATGAGCTAATGTGTGTACCTTGCAACTGGCAGCCATTTCTAACCCCATGTTACTAATTTCCTTGGTACCTTGCTAGCAGCTGTAGATAATATTTTTGTTGTAAACATAAATTATCATCTAAATCAGGACATTTTATATATATATATATATATTTAATTAATTCAGAAGCAAAGTGCTTTAAACCTTAAGATTTTTACTTCTGCCCTGTAGAAACAGCACTAGGTCTAAATGCTCAAATTTTTGTTTTTTGATACATCCTGCAGCATTCGCTTTGTAGGCAACTCATTATTTAAACCTACTGTACTACATGAAAGGCTGCCGTACTGTAGGTGTAAATTTGGATGTTAGCCATTACTTAGACATGCATTTTCATGCAACTAGGAAATATGGGCTCATTCAACTGCTTTGCAGATTCATCCTGATTTTGTGATTTTATCTTATTAAAAAGACTTTTGAAACAGTTCATGCTATGATATGTATGACTAGAGGAATGACACAGCCAATGAAGAAAGCCAGAAGTTATTTGAGTTTGACATGGAGCAGATTGAGTGCTTCTGTACCGTCTCCTGGCTTGCAGATGCTTTGAGATGATCTTGATATTCCAGTCCTTAGAGAGTCAGAAGAGAGGGTTGTTTCCACTAACGGACACGAGATGGCTTCAGTAGTTTCTGTCCCTGCCTCTGTCTCCAGCTCTTCATCCGTTATAAATAATTTTGACTCCCTCCATTTGGAGTATACATCTTGGCTACCTCTGGAACCACTGGAGTCACTGCCAGCAATCTGTATATTCAGTTCTTCTGTTGACTGTATAAGGTTTTGTACAGATAAAGATTTTCCTAAATCCATTTGCACCACAGGTTTAACTGAGAGCAAAGGTTCCCCTTCTGTATCCAGACCTTTTCTCCATGTGAGATCCTTTGTCACACTGGGCTGTGCAACTTGTCCATTATCCTTTGATGCAACAAGGCAAGTGGTGACATTAGAAATATTTTCCTGTGTGGTTACGGGAATAATATGAATAGGCTCAGGCCTGGTTATATGCTTCATTGATGAGAAAGGTGGTATTTGTAATGTTGTTGGAGTTGCTGGCTTAGTTGTCTGGTTTATTTGGTTTGATGTATTATTAACTGTTGCAGGTCCATCATTTGGCACTTGTGTTGCTTGACTATGCATAGCTGGACTAAAAGCATAGTAAGCCTGAGTGCTGAATTCATTTGGTGTCAGTATAAGCTGTAGGCCACGAGGCAGATTGGCACTAGCTGATCTGGATACACATCCACTAAGTTGTGCAGAATTAGGCAAATCTTTGCTGTCTGATGGACTCTGATAATCAGAAGTCTGCTCACACTCAAAAGCTGGCATTTGAAATGAAGCCAAAGTGAGCGCGGATGCAGATCCTTTTCGCAAAACTTGTTGATAAATATCTAATAGACAGTCCAGTTTTGACTCAATGGATTGTACCTATATGAGAGGAAAAGGTCAACATTAGTGCCAAATACTAGTTTAAAATATTTGGAAACCAAGCAAAGGGAAAACGTGACTGCTGAAGAGAAAAATGGAAGTAGCTTTATGTACACTATTGACCCTTGAAAAAGAGTGTCAAAAGCCATGTATATTTTTCATAAGCAAGCTGAGAAAAGGGAAAAATGGTTAAGGTAATATGATTAATATAATTTTTATTTTAACATATAAATGAAGCAGATATTAGAAAAAAATATTTTACCTGTTCAGCTTTGGAAACTGGCAATGAAACACAGAAAAGGCATGAGCAATAAAAGCAAGACAAAGCAACACAGATAATCACTTTACCTGTTTTTCCACTTTGACTACGCGCCCTAACATACTGACATCATCAGTTGTCTCATGCTCTGCAGCATTCTTTTCTCTGCTTCTTTTATCTGCTGTGATTTGTCCCTTCCCAAGAATTTGGTCAACACTGTAAGAGAAGTCAAAAGCTGTTGAAATTCCTGGAACTGGCATAAATATGTGTTTGCTACATTTATATGTTAAAAATTAAAATCACAGTACTTCAGAAAAGCTCTTGAGGAAGAAGGCAAACATAATTTTATTAATTTAGGGAGAAGAAAAAAAAAGGAGTGACTTTTGAGCATATTAGACTGCTTTTCTTTTTCCTTGGCACTAACCAGGAGCCAGAACTTAGCCATCATGTGGGAGAGCCAGGGCTAGACTTGCTGCAAGGGGGAGAGAGGAGGTGGCCTCTCCAACAGCTTGATGTTGTGGAGAAACAGACATACCAGTGCCACTCCCAGCTCTCCCATCCTAACAACAGCATCCAGTCCTGGGAGAGTTGACAGTTTGAAGCAGGAATTCCTAACCTTCGCTGATAATTATAAATATGATGTAATGTTGTTTGGGTTTTTTTATTTTTATTTTTTTTTAATTACTAGTAGTTCTCTATTTCTTTTATATGACAAGAGGAAGTCTGGCATGGTAAAGAGGCAGTTCTCAATGTCTTCCTCAACCTTTTGGCAATGTCCTGACTAAAGTCCTTGTTTACAAATGGACTTTACAGATAAAGGATTACCTTTTCTGTTGTTCAGACATCAATTTTCTGAGGACAATGCGGATACATATTTTTTTATTTAGTTTTGCCCACAATTCAGTTTCTGGTTCAGCTATGTTCACAGAAAGAGATGCTGCATAATGCAGAAATGTTAAACTTTGCCAATATACATTATGCAGTGAACATCATTAGATGCTTATGCAGAGTGGAACTCATTCTGTCCTTACCGTGACTGAAGACTCTTAATCCTGCATAACATGTCTAGATGACCTGCTGAATACTGTTCAATGACATCTTTGACATCATATGGGCGAAGTGTTTCCTTAAACTTTCTCTTTGCAACATGAAACTTCATAATTCTGTGGGGAAAAAGCATTTTACAGGTTAATTTTCAACAGCTGTGGAACCATAGGTATATTTCACTGACAAAATTCAATAGCTCATTTTTAAATGGAAGATATTTTCAATACAGCTTGCGCAGGTAAACTTCCACATGGCTGTTTTTGTAAGTACAAGTGTGCTGTAGCTGTGCCTTTGAAATATCAACTATGCTTTTGAGAGATCAGGTAACACTGTTTTAAATACTGCAGAGCATGTTCAATATATCAGTATATTACAGTTTGACCTTTTTATGCTAGGTGCCTGATATGAAACGTACTGAAGTACATGCCTAACTTAGACCTGGGATTAGTTTCACTGACTTGAGTGGGATATCATGTAAGCTACATTTGTGCATAAGCTACATCTGTTCTTGTTAGAGGAAAAATTTCTCTAATGAATCGATTACACAAACTTAAATAACAGTATTATTTTTCTGGTGTTCATTTTAAGTTCCTTGCTCTCCTCTTTGTGGGAAAAAAGAGAGAAAAATGGAACTAATGAATTTTTCATCAGTTTTTATTTTTTAATTGACATTCAGGCCTAAATATTTGTTTTCAATTTATTTTGCTGACTTAAGATCAAATTTTCCAGGATGAATAGAAGTTTTCATGTTTGTTCTCTACTGGAATGTATGGAAATTATTGCTTAATTAGCATTCACAAATTTTTCCTTGAATTTTACTGCAGAATAGTAAGTTTCAGATAACAGTAGTTTTCCAGAATTGATGAATGGCATACAGTTTTTTATGTGAGACTTGCACAAGGTTCTGTGATATGTGACATGAACATGAGATGTCCACTGAGTAGCTCTCCTTAGAATTGAGAGCTCAATATTAAATCACAAATTTTAAACAATAAAAATGACAAATTTGGAAAGTAAATGACAGTGAGATGATTTTTCATGTCAGCTGGTAGAACCTGAAATTTTCCTTGGTTTACATAAAACTGGGAGAGAAGACAAGGGATCAGGTGTGTTAGCCATTCTGGCCTGTGCTACAGAACTTACAAATTCCCATTACGGCCAAATGGCTGATATTTGCTATCTATTGCAATTGAAAAAGCAGAGACTGTAAATTGGTATCCTATTCCAAACACCATTATTCATAATATATTCCCTATGTGTTTATTATGATATGTATTTAGCAGCTGTAAGACAACAAATTATAATAAAAACCAAAACATGGCTCTCACTCTCTGATAAAAATAGATTAGCAATGTTTTAGTGAAATTTAGAAAAGCCATACTTCATATAGTTAGGACAGACATTATAATAATAGGTATGTAGAGTTACATTTGTACTTTATAGTGATCCTCTACTGATTTTTGTATCATACATAAATATTCTTACAGATAAGGTCAGCCTTTTCTCACAGTGCTTAACTTACTGATATTTCCCATTCTGGTAACTTTCTGTTAAAAATTAGATAGTTTGTCACTAGTATAGAGCTTGAACTATGATGCTGATTATAGAAATTAGAAATGGAAAAGGCCTGTTACAAGCAGTCCATCAACTTGACAGTTCAGGACTGATCTCCAGGTATTTGCAAATATATCGGATCATGGGCTTTCCTCTTTTGCATTGCCAGCTAGTTCTACAGACCAATGGCTTTTGGCATCTTTAGTAATCTGGAGGCCTTTGAAGCTGTGATGAATCTGGGATGCAGATTTATTTTTTTTTCTTTTAGCTGTCAAATTATGCCAATATGTTTGTTTATAAGACCCTGACAACCTAATCTTCTGAATCTACTTCTTTATTGAGGCTACAAAGAATGAATAATGTAGCTGGCATACAAGGCAGTATAGTAATTTTGTTGTTGTTATTATGTTTTGGTGGTCACAATTTTTCACTTTGTGCATTTGATAAAGTAAAAATATGAAACACTATTAGAAAAGAGCCAGACAATTAATGGCATAATTGAAGACAGCTGAATTTACCACAGCTGGGTGGTTTTACAAGAGAAGAGGCAGAAGACTAATTTATATTAACAGACATGGAAGCATCTTAATCAATTAGCACAAAAGTCTTCATTACTGCTTTGCAGCTTTATAACACTTTTTTTTTTTTTTTTTGCTTATCAAGGCAGTTTGTTCATAACATTCAGAAGTCAAACACAGAACTGAAAGCATCACAGATATATCAGTGAGGTGTAACTGTACTATTTCTGGCTTAGGTATTAGCTCATGTGTTTCTATCTTAATTAACTTCAGCAGAGTTTGGAACAGACCCATATTGCTTACTTCTTTTTCTTGAAGTATACAAAATTTTACATAAACTGTGCAAAAAATACTGAAATATTATAAAAGAACTGTCATTGTAAGAGCCTGCAAGTTAATTAAGAAAAACTGAATTCTTTCAATGGTGGAGACTTGCAACTGCTTTGCAGTTACTAAATTTGGTTCAATCTCCATAGTTACTTACTTTCAGTTTTAAAAACTCAGCTTCCTATATCTTGAAATCACTATGTAATTAACTTTCTTTACTGTGAGGAAACAGATTATCCAGGGAAGTTGTGGATGCCTCATCCCTGGCAGTGTTCAAGGTCAGGTTGGATGGGGCTTTGAGTAACCTGGTCTCAAGATCCAAGCAACCTTGGTGCACCAAGTGAGAGGTGTCCCTGACCATAGCAGGGTGGTAGGAACTAGATGATATTTAATGTCACCTTTACCCAAACTATTGTATGATTCCATATTTTTTGACACCCATCCCGATAGATCATGTACAGATACGTAGACTGTGAGTTGCTGTGGGATAAAAACAAAGGGCTTAGTTGCACAGGCGGGTAATTTATCCGTACAAAAAGGGGAAAATGTGCATAGCCCCGTTACTTGGAGCGCCGGCGCCGTGCTCGGACGGGAGGGGCACGGCCCGGGCTGCGTTTCCCAGCGGTACCAGCAGGGGGCGCGCAAGGCCCGTCACAGGCCGGGCCGGGGCCGCGCTGCGCCGCTGGGGCTGCCCCGGCAGCAGCGGCCGAGGGCTCCCGCCCACCGCCGGCAGCAAGGCCGTGCAGGCCCCACGGCTTTTTAAAACACTTTGCATGTTTGAATCACTGGATGCCATGTAGCAAGGTGGTATTTTGTAACTCAAATCTAATGTGACAGATTATATGCAGTTGTAAACCCACCCAAAAGCCAAAAGCACGGCAGTGTTCTGATGAGAATTAGTCATAAAAAGTAACTTATTACAGTGATAAATCCAGAGAAGAGCAGAAAAAAGGTCATCTCTTGAAGCAGACCAATACATAAAAGTGCTTTGTCTAGAATTAATGTCTAAACCACAGGTCCTACTAATCTTTACATACTCTGACACTTTGTGGAAGGTTACAGGACCAATACCAATTTTGTCTTATTGACTCATAGCAGCCAAAAGCAGCACCTGTTTCATTTATCTGTTCTCAGATGCAGGAGCTTGCTCTACGATTACAGTGTTTTCTGTACATACAGGTTGCATATCTTCCGTGGCATTCTCTGCATTTTAATTTGCATTTATGTTGCCCCTTCCTCCACTATTAAAAGCTAATCTGCTTGTCATTTAGTGCACTTTCCTGAGACTGGCACCAAGTTAGAACATCTCTAATCCTTTGTGCATACCTGTCACACTCATGCTATTATTTTTAAAGCTGTGTCTTGTAAGTCTTGTCGTTATCTCAGGAAGAAATAGAGCTTCATTCTACTGGGATTTGGGTAGAATCATACATGGTTACTGCCTTGAACATTAAAAGAGAGGTAGGTTGTTTTACCTGTTGCCAGATGAGGTGACCACATGTTGTTTGCTCACCTACTACATCAGGGAAGCAGGTGCATAGAGATCTAGCTGTGCTGGTTCCTCTGTCTCTCTACCCTTACCTTACCAAATATCCCTTCTTCCTGGTAAAACTGCAATGTGCAGAAGAGATCAGGATCCAAAAAAGAGAGGCCAATAGACGAAGCTGCTTGAGAGGCATTTCTACTACATGTGAGGAGAGTGAGTCAAAATTGTCTTCTCTCTCGTGTCTTGACCTGACTCATCCCTTAGCAGCCAGAAACATTGTTTTCCCCCAAGTAGTGCTGTCCTAGCCAAACACATGTATAAGGCCCTTGCCTAGGCTCTGAAGACCATCTGTCAGATAATAAACAATGTGTTTGGATTTAAAAGAAAGAGGTGGTTCTAAAACACCACATTGAACAAATTCAAAATGGCTACTAAAAATGCATTTTATAGGTGTTGCAGAAACATTGCAAAGACTGAACATAAATGGTAAATTATATTTTCCATCTTTGTCTGTTAAATATGTATGACTGTTCAACTATACAGCCTATCAGCTCTAGAATTTTCAAGTTTCATTACATTTAGCCACAGTTTGTTTTTTTTAAAAAAATTAGCAACAAATGAAAACATATTTTTGCAATCACTAGAGTTAAAGAGAGAAAAGACCTATTAGGTCAGTGCGTTCATCTTCCTGCCATTGCAGTTATTTTCTATTGCATATTTATTTATGCTTCTCAAATCTCATTTTGTATTCCATAAATAGTACAGTAATTCCATCATTTCCATTGTGGAGAGTACTATTGAAATGAGTGCCTCTTGCTATGGAAAAGGATCAGAGATATCACAATATAGGGAAACAAGGTATCCTAATCTTCCTTTTAGTCTCTTTTATACACATTCATCATTGTGAACTAACAGAGCTGGAAAATGCAATGTTTTTTGTTAGTCTCTGGGAACTCTGTGGGATATTAATGGCTTTTTGTTCACAAAAAGACTGGGGACAGTACTACAGAACCTGCTAGCACAAAGACTCAGTGCACTGCTATCAAGGACTGCTTTGTTCTCTGGTCCCAGACAGAGGCAGTGGATGAGCAGGACTGATCCTGACTGGACCCAAGGCATGCTCTAGAGCACATGATGTTTCACCACACTACCCATCTGTTCCCTACTCACCCAACATTGTGCATATGCATTGAGCAGTTTTCCTTATTTTTCCTCAGTTGATCTTTCCTGACAGAGAGCTTGTAGACTAAGAGGGGATGGAGCAGGCAGCACACAAGATAAAAGACTCAGCTTAGGAGGCTTTGAGAGCACATTGAGAGCCTGATATGTTACTAGACAGGTCTGCCTGGTGGGTCTTCAGTACAACTAGTTGAGAGTCCTGTCTTTTTTGGAAAGGGACAAAATATTAAGAACTTTTTCAGGAAAGGACTATTTTTTGACTATTGCAAAATGAAAATTTGAATGTTTATTTATTTAAAAATCTATTTTGAAAAATAAAGAAGTCCTGAAGAAAATGTAAGTAAACGAGGTCAAAACTGATGCAGTAGACTTAGATATGACCAAAATAAGAGATTATAAATAAACCAGTTTTTGTCTTTTGCTATTTCAAGGCTGTCCAACCTGAGAGTAAGCAGCATATTTTAGGCTCCTTGTACAGAAAGAAACCCCCACCCCAAATGATTTGATTCCAAAACTGAGAGAGGAGGTACCTCTGTAAACCCACAGGCATTAATTAATTTTGGTAATTTCATTTCCCCCCAAAATAAATAAATAATATTAATATATAATATATTAATATATAATAAAACAATTTGTACCCAGGTCTAAGCAGGAAAAAATAATTATTCTCCCTTATTGCAATTTTTCAAGTTGAGGTATCAAGAATGGATTCAACTGTCTGTGTTTATATTTTGGGTCTTTTCATAGTGTTCCATGAAACACTATGCAAGTGCCTTCTGTCTTCACCTGCTTCTGTATACCAGCATGAAAGGAAAATCAGCCTTCACCCCCCCCCCCACCGCCTTTGCAATTCAAAGCCGTTTCTAAAAACAAACTTCAAAATGAGGCACAAAGTTTCCATATAGGCAGATGTTATCATCTTGAAATTCTACAGTTACTATATAGAGTCTCAGATCCTTCCTCAGATGTTTGCATAGATCCCAGCGTAGTCTGGTAACAGATACTCTGAATAATCAGAAAGAGGTGTATCAGCTACCTGATGAACTGAATTATCAGTCTCTCGATTTTAAGAGATTAAAGTATAGCATATACAGAAGTCTGAGGATCATGGCATATTACTGCTTTACAGTCAAACAAAGGTAAGTTTCTGAAGCAAGATGCATGTGTCACTTGAAATCTTGCAAAACTACCATTTGCAGGGAGATGGGAGAGATTCACAGCTAATTGACAGCAAGTGGAGATTCTTACTCTCAGCCTCAGTGGTGAAATAAGTTGTTTTTCTGGTGAGACAAGCATGCAGAGTAAAAGTTGGAGACAATATAAAAATCTGGTTCTCATCAGTTAAACAGTGCATGTCTGAAGCAATTAAACTCTTGCATCTTTGTTCTTAATAGAACATTTCTGTGGATGGTACTGTGCAGAAAGTTTCCCAACTATATCCTTCACATTTGGTTACTTTCCACTGGAGCTGATAATGACCAAGAGCACCAAGCAAAAATGCAGATGATGCATTGAACAATCCAGTGGCCCCTTAGAAAATAAACTCCATGAATTAAGTATTAAAATGTCAAGTCAGTCTTAAGGAATTTGGACAGTATTAAGAAATGAGTATCCCTTGCCAGGACAAGTGGCAAGGTGCACCTGGAGCCAAGAATCACCCAGTCTGTTTAAAAAGCAGCATCACAGACAAGCATCTTTGACACCAAAGTCAATGCATTGTGCTGACTGTTTCTAATTTGAGCATTTTCCATTTGAGGGAACAGGCTTGCCTTGTAGGTGGGTGTCCACTGTGTAGAAGGATTTCTGTCACCTGCTGAAATATTGCTGGCAAGAGATGGTTTTCAGCAGTGATGTTTGGGTTGCGGGTTGCAGTGGCTGTAGACACAGGCCTGGTATCTGAATTGTCCTGTGAGGTCATTTCCAGGCAGGTTGAAAAAATGGTTGGAAAATACGTCTGCAAATGATGTGTCAAGCTGTCTGTGCTAGTAGAAGAGTTTCAGGAACAGCCTTACTCACTATCTGTCTTCATTTTACTCAATGGAAAAAGGGGAAGGAAATGCAAGTAACCCATAGGTTATTGTTGGCTGGATTTCTGTTATTCGTGGGATTTGTGGAAGCTGGCAGGGAAGTCAGGCAGACAGGACTCAAGATGGCAAAGAAGAAGAAGGTTTATTTACAAAAACTTCTTTATATATGCACTAATAACCTAGGAACTATTGGTCAGGAGGGAATCCACCTCCTAAGACCATTGGTCACAGCTTATACAACACCTAACACAAAACACAGAGATTAAGAAAGTACAAGGAGTACAGTTTATCTATATTCTCCATGAGAAAAAAGGAAGATTCTAAAACAGTGCAACTACAGGTTATCACTGCATGAAATTATGTGATAAAAAGCTTGAGTTTTTTCTTCCTATAGTGCTGAGAAAACTCAGGGAAGGGTTTCCATGCAGGAAAACATCATTTCTCCATAGGTTTTTGCAGAAATTCCTTTTGGCTACTGCCTGTCTGCCTGCCTTCCTGCACCGAAGAAAGGTGCTGGACATTGATGTGACTGTGACACAGAGCCAGTGGGGTGAACTCCAGCAATAACCTGAGGTTTGCTGGCAGCAGACAGGGAATGCTTGAGCTCTCCTTGCTCGTTGATGTACACTTTTTGGTGGGGATTTTGCCTGTCAGGATTTATACTTCAGAATACTCTGGAAGATGCATAGCCTTGGCAGTCTCAAGTGTGCGAATGATAGGTTTAAACTTTCAATGCAGGTAACTTTATAAGTATCAATGCCATTTGCTACTTTCTTGGAAAAGGAGACTATTTGTTTCAATTTATTTGGGTTATATTTAGTTCAGTGGATAATGGTAGACAAGGCTTTGCACAACTGAATGAATTATTCTGTTCTTACCAGAAGAAATTTGCAATAAAAATCACATGACAGTTTCAGGAATATGAAAATGCAATAAAACCCTACACTTTTAAAGGAAATAACTTTTCCAGGCAAGGTGATACATATTCAGTAAAATTACATCAAACTGAAGTTTGGATTACATGAAATATAACGGAAACCAGCATCCATTGCCCTCTTTCTTTTCTGTGTCAAATCATGTAACATTTTTAGATATTGAAAAGCTGATAACAGAATTCATAAAATGTTTTAATTTAACTGAAAAAGATAAAAAGGAAGCATAATATATTAACATTAGTTATGTAACACATATAGCCATGTAATAAGTTCAAATAACTATAATTTTATGAATTGACATGCAGTTTTAATATCATAACGAAAGAAAACTCAAGTATTTATTAATGCAGTATTTTTTACTCACCTGATTGCTCTAATGACAGTTTTAAGAGCAGGGGTGAGATCTTCTACTGACACATCACACTGGCACCCTTTGTCATCATAAACATCATCTGTCCCAAGACTGGTGTCAGCTGCAAAAGACAAGAGCAGACTAAATAAGAGTAATTTCAAAATCTCTTCCTTAGTGTTTTCTAACAGCCTGCACAGCGGTTCTGGAAAAAGACGGACTACATATCAAGCATGACAGAGCTTCATCAGTTTATTAACTATATGATGCACTTGTGTGTGTCTATGCTTACTACAGGAAAATTCTTTGGGGTAGGTGTCTTTTCCTCCTAAATCATATTGCTTCAACTGCATAAAGTCCAAGAGCCCGGAAGAATTTCACTCAAGGGCGGTGTATTTCATCATGTGTCTCTGCTTCATGAGGAAGAGAGCATAAAATGAAAGAGTGACATGAAGCAGAGAAAAAAGGATGTGATTCAGTAACCCTCAGTAATAGAGGAGATTTCTTCCTAGTCTTAGGTCCCTGCCTACATTCATGCTGTTATTTCAAACATAGGTTTAGTCATTCAGAAACACTTCAAGTAAATAATTTCAGGGGTTTATATTGTAAGCAGATTTGAAGCACAGTCAGACACAAATGATTACATGACATTTTTTCAAGTTCCTTTTTCAGGAAGGCTCTAAATCAAAGATGAAAAATATTATTTGTCAGTCAGAAGTGCCTGAAAATGTCACGGTACTCTCTAAATCTAATAGGAATGCCATCTTGGCATAAACAGCTTTGTACACCATCTTCGGGAACTGGCATTGCTGCATTGTCTTCTTCACAGATTTAATGTTCAGCCATACACATTTTTCTTGTTTCTTTGTTTTGTTTGTTTGTGTGTTTTTTTTTTTTTTTTTTTTTTAATTAGTCTGGCTAGTTCATTATACTTGGGGACATATTTTTTTGGTTACTGTTGCTGAACTGGTACATTTATGAGGAATATCTGTACCTTTGAATAACAGGTGAATTCATCTTTGACAGATCAACTTAATAAAGAAAGATGGATTATAGCCAAGTCAGTAATATTTTAAGTCCACATGAAACATTCAAATGCAACCATAAAAAATTCAGTTTTAAATTGTAAAAGTGAAATTTTCATACAAAACTTTGAAATCTCTCCCTCCATGCTAGTCCTGTGAGTCATGACTGCAATGACACCAGGAGTGGTTCTTTTCTTGCACTCTTTCATGGGCTTTGCTTCTGACTCAGCCTATTTTATTGATAAAATATACATCTCTCCCCCTATACTGCCTCAATAACATTTGGATCCCTGGACAGAAATGTGACTAGCTAAAATAAACTTTATAATTAGTTTGATAGGTATATATACTACCTAAACCACCATCTCAGGACATGCTAAGTATTCCACGACACTAACTTTCCAGGTGTCCCATCTGATCAGCCTCTCCAGTTACGTCTCCCAGTGTGGAAATCTCCCATCTCATTTATAAGTGCCATATTAAAACAAGAGCTTTTTATGCTACTGGTATTTCCAGTGACTCTCTAAGGTTTGAATCTAATCAGTTATGCCATTATAAATTAGGAAAAATACTGCTCAGATCACAAGAGCTATAGCCATCTAAACCCAGTGAAACAGGAGACTCCAACCTGAAAGTTTAAAAGAAACATGTTTCTGTATGGTTATCTCACTGACAGAGTTCCTGAGTCCTTTGGCAAGTACAGTGTCATTAATAAAAGGGCTTCCTTAACACAATATATCTTTGCAGAACTGTTTTGAGAACTGTGTGGTGCAATTACAGTGTTCCATGTTACTCCCTTGTGGATAAAAAAATTCTGCAAAATTTTTAGCGAGATGCTGGAAAGCTTTTATAAATTTAAGCCAGCTTTAAGAAGAGATGCTGCTCCTAATAAATCTTTTTCTTTCTAATATTCCACTGATATGAATTTACTTCATTATGGCAGACTCTCAATACCACAGGTCAGTAAAGCTTGTGAAGAGCTATAGCCTTGTTTGATTCCTATAGGAAATATTCATGTTTCTTTAGGATACTGAGCAGACGTGGGAAAAAGTTTGGGAAATGCATAGTAGCAATTTGGAGAAAAAATTCCACCTTAAAACACCACTGAAATCAAAGTTCACATTTTTATGAATTTTTCCAGTGGATGCTCATGTTGTGTACCACATAGTTACGAGGTGAGATGTACTTGTATCTTTTCTGTCCCTCTTGAGTTCATTGTTGAGGTCAGGGCTGAGTTGGGGTCAGTTTGGCTGCTTTAGTAGCTCCAGCTGTTCAAACCTCTGCCAGCTCCCAGATGGGGCTAAGCTACATTCTCCAAGCTGCTGTCTGTTCCCAGAGAGGCCCTTCCTAGGCACTAATGGGGCAGGTTGTCTCAGTCTGAAGACAGGTGTCTGCTAAGGAAGGTGGCAACCTCCCTTAGAAACAGCAAATGTGAACCCCCTTCCCTCTGAATTATTATAACTTTGGAATCAAGGGCTTTCAGGCAAAGATATGGGGAAATGAATAACAATTCTTTACTAGTATCTATAGCAAGACAAACAATCAACAACAACAGTGGCAATAATGAACAAAGAAACAAAAACCAGAAAACCCGGTGGCAGAAAGGTCTCTAGGCTCTCAAGCGCTTTTCCCGTTTGATGCAGTTCCGGTCACAGCCGGCAGGGGCGCTGTCGGGCTCCCGGCCGGGCAGGGCGGGTGCGATGATTCCTGTGCAGCTGCAGGGGGCGCTGTGGCGCGGTCAGGTCTGCGGGATGTGGGTAGTGGCGGTGGATTGGGAGGCAGGCGGGCACTGCAGCGGGACGGGCAGGGCATGCAGGCGTGGATAGCTCAGAGCAGGGAGCAGGAGCGGCAGAGATGGGATCACCCCGGCTCACTGACAAAAGGTGGCAGGGACTCCTCAATCCGCTCTGGCAGATAAAAGCATGGGGCGGCAATGGCTGGCCCCTTCCATAGAAGCTGCTAGCACAGCTGGGGAGATGTGCCCCCCAGGAATGCGCCCTTTTTCACAAATGGAAAGCTCACTCACCAAGGAAAGGAAAAGCGGCACCGATCTGAGATCTTGCCGCTGGCAGCTGAGGAGATCTGCAGTTCCCCACTGCTGCCCTCTCCCGCTGGAGTATCTTATCAGGATCACCAAATGGCTCCTACCCTTCCCACACCCAAGCCAGCTCTTTGTCTCTTACAAAATGAGTTAATAGTCCTTAAGTATCCAGCCATTTGCAACGTAGCAACAGGAATGAGGGAAAAATTCCAACCAACTCCCAGCCTTCAACACAGGTAGACCCCCGTGCCAGCTCATGCCTAGCCCTGCTCACATCTACTTCTTCATCCTTCCCCAGACCCTTTGTCTGTATCTTCTGCTCTCCACTGGGGTGGCTGTGCATGGTCCAAGTGGGCTCCACAAGGAACTGCGGGCAGCAGCTGCTCTGCATGAGCCTGGCTGTGCTGCCAGGATTTCCTAGGGTTAGCCCTGGTCTTTCTTTCTCTGCAGGAACCTCTACCACTAGCTAACCAGGGCTTTCAAGTTTGTTCTTTGGGCAGCTCAGGAATATGGTCTCAACGATGGCCGAAATGTCTTTTAATACACATTTAGACAAACCCCTGCAAGTCTCTTTGAGAAGGGCTGTCAGTCCACTTGAAAATCCAGAAACAATTCCACTTTTCTAATACCAGCATATTTAGAATTCAGTATGTGTTTTGATCTTAAACAAAGAAAGTGTTTATTTCACAACTGATGAAGCATCTGCCACTGTCTTATAATCTTTGACATTATTTACTTTGGGCTACTGTCTGGTCTTTGCTGGTTTCTAATTTCTTCCTCTTCCCGAAGAGCAGCCTTTGATTTAATCACACAACAAGCAGTGATTACCAAGAAATAGAAGAGGCATGCACAAGTCAGTAAAATTGTCATGATATTTCCCTCTTTTTCACAGTATTTATGCATTTTTCATGCAAATTCTAGTCATTTATGATTGCCCCAGATGAGTGGGCAAAAAAGTTAGGCTGTTCTGAAACACTATATGTCACCAACAAAAAAATTTACAAGTTTGTAGCTGGATTTCATATGGCCCTGTGCAAAAGTTATTCACAAGACTTGATTTATTATTTCTGTAAATATTATGTGTCCTTTCTTAGAAGTGTTTTCTGTTGTTTAATAACATGCTTTGGCATTGAGAAAACTGTGACATTGCTCTGATCACTCTCACAGTTCCTTATTCAAGTAATTATCTGCCTGTTTAACAGAATCAAAAAGATTTTGTACTTTTTATTTTCTGGGAACAGCAATATGTTAGCAACAACAACCAGCATTAATAAGTGTGTGTGCCAGCACCAAGAATAATCCTATGGAAGTGCCTCTGATGGTGACCGGTACAGTGATCCCAACATAGACCTTTTGACTTGTTTTTTGGAAGCCTTCAAAAGCACTTAGATCTTACTCTGACTGTGTAGGAGGTAGTTAGGATTCTTCATGTGGGTGATCTAAATTATTTTGCTAAGGCTGAGAACCCACCTTCTCACAGTAGCCACCTTTGTGGCCTCCCCACTACCAAGAACCAGACCGTGCAAAACCAATACAACATGGCAGAACCTAAGTAGGTGCCTGGAGTTGATAGCCTGCATATGACTCCAGCTTATTCGTGTTACGGCACAGTGTTGTGTTGACTTGGTTAAAAACATGTTGGTTTGGAAAACATGTTTGATTGATTTTCATTGAAATGTATGACTCAAAGTGAAATTTGGATGGTGGCCTGATTTTCACAGGTGCTGAATTACTTTGAGCCATAGTGTCTATCATTATCAAAATTCAGAGTTTGAGCTGGGAATTGAAGTCCAAGCAATTCATAATACAGGTCCACAGCCTGCTCTCCATCCCATTCTGCAGCCTCACGTGAGCACAGAGCTGCTCTGGCTGCCCAAGGCAATCCAATGTGACACAGTCATCTCTACACTCATTTTCTATGTGAGTGGTCAGAGGGAAAAGGAGTGGATAATTCAGTGCATCTAACTTCTAGGCAACTAAAGTTGGACATAAATTTAAAGCTTTTGGGGAACAGATTGTCCTGTAAAAGGTACTGATGCACAGGTCTGCTGCAGCGGGGGTGTCTGGGCAGCTGCTTTAGCATGAGGCTCCAAACTGCCTTAGTCTTATATGGCCACTGAGCTCAGATGAACCCTCTTGCTCAAGAAGCAATGCTGGCAGCTTAATACTCTCATTATTCATTCTTTCAGCCTCCTTTGTGAGCAAATAGAGCCTCTGCTGTGCTGCTCTGTGTAATGCCTAGGGTGTCTATAAGGTAGGTGTATTTCACTCAACTTTACCCTGCTTTTGAAATACCTGCCTTTACTCTGAGCATTTACTGTGGTGAATTAGGGATTTAGCCTATATTGTCTGAAAAATTGAGATTTCCTGTACATATTTTATAGTATTTCTGCAGATGTTATAATGCATGGAATGTTCACAAAATCTGTTACATTTTTCCCCTCAAAAATTATTCTATGTACCAACATCTTCATGGTTTATGTTCATGTCATTGATGCAATTTCCCTTTATAAAAATGAAATGTGTCTCAGACTAGTGCCTTTGTTTAAATAAGTTTCATGAAACATCTCACCCTTTCACAAGCTCTCATTACTTTCCTGTTTGTTGAACCATGAATACAAAATCCCTTCACTACCCCTAGAACTGATTTTCTTTCCAATTTGCTTTAAAAGATCAACAAGCTGACTCTCTCTCAGTACATAGTTCACCTAATTTGTTTTACTGTGACTGCTTGCTAAGTTCCATAGGAAAAATCAGCTGAAGAAAGCAATACTAATTGCAGTGGAACGTAATCACATACTTAATAAGAATGTCCAAAGCTCCTCCAGAGTGGGAAAGGCAGCAGCCCATGTTTACATGCTTTCCAGAGCAGAGGCCAGAAAAAGGAGGCCCAAGGGAGTGAATTATGTATTTATTTCCTTGATTGCTGGGAAAAAAATGCCCAACAAAAGGAAAGACTTTCTTTTAATCAAGAAAGAAGGAAGGAGGCAGGACAAGTACTTCTGTGATGTGCTCTTTACATTTGATACTTAATATTTATCTAGAAAATGAGACCAAAATCCCTAGTAGTAGACAACAGTGTTCAAGTGGAAAACCTAAGAAAGAGGGAATAAGGATGACAACATTTGAAAATGTTGTTTAGAGGGAGTTTTTATGAAATGATTGCCATTTCCATGCTGGAAAGAATTTTCTCAGTAAAGGAAGGAAACTGGTGCCTCCTGTAAGGAGGAGCTTTTTTGCACAAGCTTGTAGAGTTCCCTTGGCTTCTGCCCACTGTGAGCCTCTACTCTGCAGGCAGTACCGCTTGGGGCATTCAGTAGTGCTGTATCAATAGCCCATTCATTGTCTTTCTTCTGAAATAGACAAAGCATTCCAAATGGGGACAAAAAGAGGACATCATTGGTAACTGCAGTGCAATGTGACACAGAGTATCATAAAGAATATCCCTAACAACCTTATATATATTAAAACATTTCTGAAAATCCTCTGATTTGGCCAAAATGGAAGATAGAATTGGTGGAAATAATGATACAGTATAATGATATGGTATAATGATATAGTATCCTTTCTCTGTAAGTGCAATTTTTTTAAGGTCAGAAACCTTATTTATATCAGTTATCATATAATGCAAACAAGTTCCAAATATCTAAAATTCTAGCATTCCCTTCTAACAACAACTCTCAATTAGCATCAGTTATTATTTAACTTCTCAAAAAATTCTGCACTGGCAATATTTCATGGAACAGCTCCCACTACTTAATTAAAAAGGAATCCTTTTAATTTTGAATGATGATATGGAGGACCAGGAGACTTTCTAAAAACAATTCATTATATGCACAATAATTGTTATGTTAAAAAGGCTGATCTTATTATAAATAGTGGCAAATTAGCCAGCAACTTTAGATGGCCACGTGAGAAAAGTAAAAGAAAAATATTAGGTGACTCTAAATCTATGACTTTAGTGTATTTTTAGATGCAAATTTCTTTGACTTTAGATACACCACATCCGGGAAGTTAAAACCATAAAATAAATTGCAGATACATATGATATTACCTAGAACTGTAGACTAATGAGCTAAATGTCACACCTAATTGACTGTCTCCCTGCAAGACCTTGTAGCACACATCAGTTGATATATGTCTAATATTCCATAAAGTCCTCAGAGGTCCTGCACCCTGGGAGATTTCCAGATCCTCTTGTTGGGTGAGGTCATAGACAGGTTCAAAGGGAGAGAAGTCAATAGCAGCTATAGATTCAGGTATCTACAGGATAGTCCTGTATTTTAAAAAGCCATGAAGGATTTCCTTAATAATGTTTCATAAAAATAAAAACATTCCTCAGATGTTTCAGATTTGGTGCAAGTGTGGTTGGGAAGTTTTATGAGCATCCTCTCAAAATTAGTTCTTATCTCATTTGTATAGTCTTTACTGCAGTTGAGGTTATCCAAAACCCATGCAAATCATACTTCTGTGTGATGGCCTGCTGCTGTCCCTCACAGAGCTAAGCTTGATAATCATTCACCTGTGATCACTGAGTAAGCATCCAGTCCAGTGAGCAGTGGTGCACAGCAAGTTCCTCAAGAGGTATCATAAAGACATTAAATTGTGGACTCATATGTCCAGGACTTTGGTTGGAATAAACTAAAATAACGCCTCAAAACCAATGGCCTGCATTCATGCAAAAATGACGCAGAGCTTAGATCAGAATGCCAGATCTTCCTAGTTAAGTACAGTGATGATGGTAATAAATGAGAGCTCTATCTGCTCTAGGTATGCAATCACAAGAAAAAATCTCTTGTCTAGTACAGATGGATATATTACTAATAAATTTCATTCAAACTTCATTTTGACATCATGCAGCTTCACTTTGAATCAGCAAATTTGAGCTTAGATGTAGAAGAAACCCAGCTAAGGACTTCTGCCACATCAAGTGAACCTTATCCAAGGTCAAGATGTTTATGCTACTGAAAGGAAAACTTGTCATTTTTGCAACACATAAATTACATGGTAGTAACTGAGGACATGGGGGCTGAAATGCACAATTGCATTCTTTCCATGGCTCTTATAATATACTCTACCCTGAGGATTTTGTGCAAGTACTCTGTAGGGAATGAAAGGCTAGAGGTCATGTGAGCATATAATCTTTGGGAATGGTGCAAGAAATCAAATATTTCCTTAGAGAGTTCTTTTTAATTAATCAAATGAAATATGTTTGTAATATCTCCAGTGCTGAATGCTTTTGATGTTTTATTCAAAAAGCCACACAATGTCTCTAGGTTACAGTACAGGCACAATAACTCATGCAGAGGCTTAGAAGCGTGGGATGGTAGAAAACAAATATAATAGGATATTTTTGTCCCTCACGGAAAACTGCATCCACAACATAATATTGGTTCATTAATTCAGCTGTGGTGGTACAAGACTGGAGCATGATTTAAGCAGAAAAGGTTCTGTTCCTCAGAAGGCAAGGCAAGCAGAAAACAAAACAGGGCAGGAACCCTCTTGTCTGTAAAGAAGAGATTTTGTGATGTGAGCCTCTGTGGATGGATACACAACATACAACAAGGCATGGGCACAGTGCCTTAAGCAAGGCATGAGATCACCTGCACTATTTAATCACTGGCACAGACTCTGTCATGGGGTTGGCCCTGCCGCTGGGTATTCTCATGTTCTGGGGACCACTCCCCACAGGTAGTTTGGCTGCAGTTTCCCTGTTTTTGTTAACAGGGACAAAAGCCATACTGCATGAGGAGGCCTTGGGGCCAGAGGTAGCTCCTGGCTCGCTTTGTGTACAGGTACAGAGGAGGCTGCAAGTGGCTCCAAGGTCAGGTAGCACCTTTGCCCGTGTGACAAGGCATCCCTTGGGGAAGGTTCTTTCATGACCCTATACAATCCTTTCAAGTGTGCGCTTTGTAAAGCTTCACCATTTACCATGCTTGATTGGTGAAAATTTCCCTTTGTTCTGCCTTGTCCTGATAATTTCCTTTTAGGCTGATAACAGGGATTGGAAATACAGCATTCTGGCACCTTTGCTAATTTATGCAGAGTCCCCTCTTCAACAAGATTTCTGGAAGTTGTGAACTGTGTAACCAGAGACTGCACATTTATCAAAAATCAGATTATATAAGTCTTGATATTCACTTTCACTCCCCAGCACTGTTGTTAAATGCCCTAGAAAGCATCTGCAGTCAGGCTACCAAAGACTTCTCTATCCATCAAACCACTCTCAGGTTTGGATTCCATTTGCAAATGCACATATGTAGCTGAAATAATTGCTGCCATTGTCAGACTCACTTTGTCAATGGCAATAAATGGTTTATAGGCCGTTTCAGTAGACTGCTGCTAACCATAAATAAAGCCATTTGTGCAACAGTTTTGGGCATACTGTTCTAAGGCTGCTATGCCAAAATCCTTTTGGGAGATACCCATGGCTGGCTTAAGTGTTTTACTTGCTGCCAAGAAATTCTCCTTTTATGATTTTAATATGCAGTCCGAGAGTGTTAGAGTGTTTGTTACTGGGTAGCCTAAGAGGAAAGCTACTGCATTTTCTATCAGGTTAGCTTTTTAGCTACCCCCATGAGCTTCTGTCTGGACTAGAAACCTCCCTTTAGAGGCCAGTTTCTAATTGCTAATGTTGAGTTTCTCCAGCAGTCTCTTTCTAATGGTTTTGGCCCAGATTCCAGCCATGTCCTTACCAGAACTCAGTCAGCACTGCAAAGTTGCTCTGTTGACTATGTATCTGCCTTAAATCAACCTCATATGCTAACAATTTCCTTTCCTTTTGGAACCCTCTACTTAAAAATTTGCTACTTTTCTTTGTTTCCACACAGAATTCAGTCCTCTGCCTGGGCTAATGGAAGAGCATTTGCAACTCCAAATCCAATACAGTGAAAGAAAAATGAAGCAAATGTATGTGTCTTCTGTCTTCTCTTTTGGAAGAGGAAGTTCATAGTAAGACTATTATATTTTCACTGATACAAAGTTTTGACACTGAACTGGGTACCCAGTACTCTGTTGTCACTGCCCAAAAGGTCTCTTGTAATTTCTTCTTCCACCAAAAACCCTCCAGAGATGTAGGAATCACCAGAAGAACCAGCTGTTGAAGGGTACCGTTTTGTGCCCAAAATTTCACCCAGAAAAAGGTGGCTTCTAGTTTTGACTTGATGATTGGCTTGCCAAAATAATTAATCATTTGGCTGGGGAACACCTCAAGGAGGAAGCTGGAGGATCTGGCAAGCAAGAGATAAGAATAATACGCTGCAAATACTGTTTTTTTTAATCAGGTGAAAAATACAAGATGTTCTAAATTAAATGCACCATCTTGAGATCTTTTTCACTGAGCTGTCAAATGCAGAAAGCATCAAGCTATGAAATTGCTAACATACCAAAAAGAAAGAAAAAGAAATCAAGGTTAGTAGTGTCTGACTTTTCCTGTAAAAGTTTGGGTAAGGCAGCAGGGAGCTGTCTCTCAGCAGTGAGCATACTGGACATCTCTCCAATCATACTGGTCCTAGAAGTATTTGGATGAGCTCCCAGAATAGAAACTTGGCATTTGCCTGAAAGCTGGAGACAATGGGAGCTGTTCCTTGTGCCACAGATGAGAAATTGGTTGTATCTGTTGGCGCCAGTTCATAAGGGTGGACTAGTAGCTGGAAATCACTGACCAGGAAACAGGCTGTGCTTACCCTGAAGAGCGGAAAGATCTTCAAGGGTTTACGCACAGCAGTGAGTGCTCTGTTGTTGTTACTGTCTTTCATCTACAGATATACCCAAGGTGCTGTTTATGCCACCTTTTCTGTGAGAGGGAAACAATCAGAGGGAGCACGATCTTCTTGTGCACATTGTTATTGATGATAATATATACAGGATAAAATAGGGGACACACTGAGGAAATGCTTCTATGATAAATGGGCTGATGAAAAATGAAACAGGTGTTTCAGTGAGGTGCAGACTGCAGAGCTGGGGCAAAAGTGAACTACTGATACTCTGAGAGAGTGCTCAACAAATTACTTTCTTCTCAGGTCACTTCCAGGCACAGTGTGAATTACATGGGTTTAGCCTGTGAAATTACTTCTGATGCAGCTTTGGGAAGATACTTGTGCTGTATAAGTGATTGTGTAGGAAGCCTAAATTTAGACAGGGTAGCTTCAGCCACTATGCTACTGAGAGCATTTCTTGCTTCTCACTGTGGAGCACATGGCCTTCTCTGAGCTTCACATCAGCGTGAGACCCAGGCTAGGTCACATAGCCCCTGTGCCACAGCTGCCATGGGACATAAGCCAGGGCCTGTGCCCCAGGATGGAGATAGGAATGGATAGTGGATAGCAGCCTGGTAGCTGGTACACCCTGGCAGCTTACTGTGCTACAGGCAAATTTGGAATCTGTGCATCTGAGACATCTCCACGACGGAGGCCTAGCCTGGAATGATGACCTTAGCAAATACTGTTGGTTTGTCTTGTTTGCCCTCCAGGAAATGTTTATTTACCCAGACCTTTCCTGAAGAGATGTGTAGGACGTCCTTAGCTGAGGGATGGGGCATTGCAGTTCAATGAGTGTTTTGCAGCCTACATGTCTGTGATAATCTGTGCTCTTAAAAAGGAAGCAGACAACCTTGCACTTCAGTCTAATTAGTTTTACCACAATTGTTGTATGTAGTATGCATGATTGCCATTGTAGAAAGAGTTTGTGCCTTTCCCATTCAGGCAGGGTTACTGCCTTCTGTGGCAGTCAATCAGTTTGTTCCCCTTGTTTTCTACATGGTGGGTATCACAAGAAAGAACCAAACTTTCCCAGACTGGGAAATACATGATTGGAGAAACCCAAAACAGCATCCACCGGTGCAGCAGTATACCCAGAGCTGTGTGAGTGCACCTTTCAGTGCTGGACCCGTCCCATACAGGGGTTGGGTTCACTTGGTGCTCTCAGCTCCTGCCTGTCAGGGGGCTGCCCTCACCCAATTTGGTGCTCCCTGATTAGGGGAATCACTGTCTTTGTTTCGGCAAACTTTGGCAGATGAAGATCCTTGCCTGAATACTGGTTAGTTCAATACCAGATTAGACTTTAGCTAGAGAATGGAGCAGCATGAGAAAGGGAAAGGCTGGGCTGCTGCTGCGGGTTCAACAAGCCATTTTTACAAAGATCCACTTCTTCCTATTTAGGAGTGTTTCCTACATCTAAAATACCTTTTAGAAAGCAATACATGAAAGCAATAACACTGGTTTTATCTGCTAAATCTGCCCACCTTATCAAGCCAGATACTACCCTGTAAAACTTAAAGCACCCAGTAGTGTATCCTTTGGTGGCAGGTGATTGAATTGCCAGTGCAGATACTAGAACTCCTGTGCCTGAGGGAGCCAGTTCTGCACAAGCTGTACTCTCAGCTGGCAAAGGCACAGACAGTGATGGCTGTGCTGAGTGGACCAACAGCAAGAGGCAGCAGGTTTGGGCAACAGCTGAGCCCGGCAGTGGGAGAGGGGCCATGATGGAGGAGCTGCTGCAGCCAAATCCCTGCGATGCATTTAGTCCACTGTAACTTTTCCTAGTGACCCCTTTTTCCACCAGTTGTTCCCTATGCACCACTGACATGATTTCTTATTAAACAAATAATCACATTATCATGCTCTTTGAAGCAGGCTATAGCTGGCTTTTGTGTCTGGCCCCAAACAACAATTCTTTCTGCTTTCCTAAAATGTGTACAACCACAGTGTAAGTGTGCAGGACTGTGAGCAGGCTGGGAGCAGCATGCAATGGTGAACGAGGTGTGAAAAACTCCTACCATCGACCATGGGTTTGGGCTGGGAGCTCTTCAGCCGGAGTGAGGGCCTGAAGCGGGTTCGGTCATTGAAGCTCCAGCTCTTCTGGACTTTGGTTGGGCTGCCCTCGGTGGCAATGTCAGCACTTGGTGACCGGCGATCTCCGACGGAAGATTGCCTGTTTTTTATACTTTGACCTCGTGGGCTGGCCATCCGCACCCGCTCCTTAAAACTTAGCTTTTGACTGTGAGAGAGAGAAATATATTTTATTTCATAGTTCCTTCAATCAATTTTTTTTTCTATTGTATGGTAAATTAAAATAATATGTAAAAAATCTCACTGATATAAATCTGTTTCTTACACACTTTTATTTTAATTAAATAGATTTCATTTGTGAATGGAACTGATTTGATGTAATTGTTTTTTGATAGAACCATTAGCATTGGCGGTCTATCATACAGTACAGAATAACCTTGTAAAGGAAATTAAAAATAACAAATAGAAACAAATTTCTCCCAATTATTATACATTAATCTCTATGATGTTTTTTTCTATTCATTGAACTTTAAATAGGTTTGTTTCCATCTTCATCAGCCTGGCTCTGTGCATTTCTGGCCATATCTTCAGATAAACAAAACCAAAATGTATTTTATTGTTTCTGCATGCCATGTAGTATTGTCTGGTTTGGTTTTTTTTAAGCAGGCAAAAATACTGTTAGCGTATATTCATGCTTTTTCAGGATGTGTCACTTCCAACACTTCATATGCATGATTAGTGATCACTCATATCCAGGCGTCCTTGTTAAAGCACTTACTTGGACAAGACAAAACCAAAATTAGTAAAACATCCAAGAAACAGCAATGGTGACTGATTAATAGAAATGTAATGATATGCTGTGTGCTCCCTAAAGGCATTGCTGCAGATTAAGCTGGGAGCTGACTGTGTGCAGGTGGTATTGGACAGGTACCAGAGCCCAGCTCATTACGGTGTCTGCTGGATCAATGGTGACCCTATGGTCCTATGGCTGACCAATTGTAAGCTTTTTTTCCCCCCTGCTGTGCTTGTAATCCTCCCCTCCAGCCAGCTAAATGTGGGATTTGTAGATTTTCTATTTCCCAGTGTTTAAATTACCTTTGTTCAAACATATCTGATGAACATTGTATGGTCACTATGACTATCTGCCCATGCTTTTTCATTGTTTAACATTTTTGCCTTTTTTTTGTCCCTTCCTGTGGCAGAAGACACAAAGGGGAAACAGAGAGGGAGTCTGATACCAAGGTCTGGAAACCTTGTTTTATCTGCAAGGTTAAATTAATTGGTTGAGGCAGGGAATGGTCACCTCGATGAGCGGTCCTGTTCTTTCAACGGGAGAGATGATGGGGGCAATGCAGTGTCTGTGTGTGGTATGGTGTTTTTGGGACTTGCAGTCCTACTTCCCTGGTGTAGGCTTTAAAACACCTATAGCAAAGGCTGTCTACCTGAAAATTATAGCTGTTCTTGAAGTTGAGACACTTTCTAGTACTCTCAAAGTCTTTGTATTTAATTTCAATATGCCCATAAAACGTTTTCAACAGAAATGAATCCTGCAGATAATTACTGCTAAAACAGACTATGCGATTCTTAGATGTTTAACCTACTGCATTCTGAAATTACAGTGTTAATATATAATTATATGAAATGGAAAGTAGTTATAAACCTCTGTGGCTGTGAAATGTTGAGATAAACATATCTTTGTCCATGCATAGCAGAGCATAGCATTTCAATCTGAATACAAACATCACTGAGAGCAGAAAGGATGCAGTTTGTTGAAGGCAAAACACATGCTGGGATGCTTATGAGATAATTTTCAAGAATACTAAAAAATGAACACATCAATAGAAAGATTATTAGATAAATATTTTTCTATATGGCATGTTGGATTACTTGAAAGAATACCTTTACTATAATTTCTGAATGTAATCCCCTTCTTTCCTTGCCCAAAATAAGCAATTTTTGAAATAAATACATCACAGTGCTGGAAATGTTATCTATTTCCATTGCAAATTGTTACCTAGTGCTGTGGCATATGCAATACAAAAGACCCAGAGAATCTAATATTTGAAAGAAAAGGGAGTTCCAAAATTTAACTTTGAATACAAATTACTTTTCGAGACTGAACTATATTTCAGCTCAGGAATCTTTTGCATTGTACAACTTAATGAAAATATAAACTGTAAAATATTTATTAACTACATTATTGCAATGTCATATTAACAGAATGAGGAAGAGAATCAAAATGGACTTCTTATAGATATTATTCCTACAAATGCCACCCTCTTTTTTAACTTCCCTTATGGCTCAAATTATAATTGCTATTGAAAAATGAAGTAAAATGATGCTCCTTTTTTTTTTTTTTCTGGCAAATATTAGAGTTAAAAAGTTTCTGGACAGCTCTCTTCCTGCTGCACTAATAAAAAATGAAAGGAAAATGGATAAAATAGCCATAAAAACTATCTATATAGACAAATAGACAATATGTTTTATAATTCCATTAACTCCAAAATAAAAATGAGAATTTAAAACTCAAATAAAAATAACACACGTGCTGTTCTGTCAATTAATTTGTACTAATGAAAGCAATGCCTGCCTTTAAATGATTGGTAGACATGGTTATTTCATTTATAAATCTGAATGGTACACAATGGCTACTTAACCTGAATTATCTTTAGTTCTCCAAATCAAAGCCATGAGGCAATGGTGAAAGGAACAGTAGGTATTTTATCTGTACTACAGACATTTTTCAAAAGTGCAACACTGAGAATGAAAATATTAATGTAAACTGCAGAGCTCATACTTAAAATCATATCTGCTTTGTAGCAATGGCAATGTACTGGCATGCCAAGGATCCATGCAGAGGGTGCTGCATTGTGAAGAGAAACGCAGCCCCTGAAGGTTTGGCAATTCTCTTTTGCATCATGAGATGCTTCCCCCAAGACACTAGTTAGAGCAGTTCTTTGCTTCTTGGATCCCTGTTCCTATTTTGAGACTGGTGGAAAATGCTCCTGAAGTTATTGGGTCCTTCTCACCACAGGCATAAATTGTGTGACTGGTGGCAGTGAAGAAAGGTTGGGAGAAGAAAGCTTGTTCTTGGGAACACACAATCACGGGGCTCTTCTATGTGTGACAAATAACAGATCATGAAGGAGTAACTGGATCAGAGCACTTTGAGGGTACCCTGACCAGGCTTTTCCCCATAGTGAAAGTCCCTTTCCTTGTAGGATAAAACCTAGTTCCTGGCTCTGGATTCTTTGTTGCAATAGTGGTAGAGATCGTGTTAAAATTACAGAGTGAAGATAATCTTACACCTTTCAAACATCTGTGGACATTCTGCATTTGAATCAGTGAGTTTTTAGGGCCCTTTATTCTGATTTAATGTTGGTTGGATCAGCACAAATGCATGCTGAAAATCCTTCACCTCTTGCAGATCCTGGCCTATTATATTTTTCACTTTCACCTTTTCTCCTCTCTTTTTACATGGTATCCAAAGGAAATCCCTTGAATCAGTGTACACCTGTTAACGACCATTGAATATTCATGTATCCCCATAAGTATTCACAAACTTTGAGTGTTTGTCCAAAAGGCAAAAACCATGAGAAAGAATCAGGAAAATAAAATTACACAAGTTCCTAAATCAAACCTAAATGACAAGGATCTGAGAGATCCACAGCTGTCTCCAGTTATCTTTGGATTCCTTTAGATGTGTGTCTGTCCATCATTTCTTGTACCTTGCAGGACTGATAGTTTAGCTCAGTTGGTTGACATACATTTTTGCTTCCTATGACAGTTTTCCCTGGCAATGGTAGTCTCTGTGGACCTATTGCTCCTCTATTCTTGCAGGCTGCAAGTTGTGGAATGTATTCTTATCAATAACACTGGAGCTTTGAAGCATCTTTTAGTGGAGATCAGTTACAACTGGCAGCTGTGGAAAAGGAAGCAAACAACATTTGTCTATTTGTCTGCCTTCTGAAAGGTCAGTTGTAGGATCTTATGACTCATTCCTCCCATCGCATGCCCAAGCCGCTCACTTCCCTAGAACAGCAAATGACTTTCTAGCTGTTATTTCTTCTTTTTCAAATTCTGCCTTTACCACCTTTGAGTTATGAAGGAATAGGTGTGAGGGACACTAGAGGTCACTGTAACTTCACTGCAGGGGGGAACGAACACCTCCGCTGGTTCAAATGACTGCTCTGGATAAGAGTTTGTTTTAATTGACAAATGCATACGGACCTTTGCTCGCTCTGCCTTCCACGGACCGTCTCCCTATACCTTGTTAACTGAGCATCTCTTTCCCTCTCAGTCGCACTCCCCCATTTGCCTGCTGCCTTCCTGCATTTCTGGTCGAGTGAAACTTCTGCTCTGCTTCAGCCTCAGACCTGCAGCACTACTGCTTGCTACGAGCTGCAATTTACAACTTGTTTTTCAGCTTTTCATACTGACCTGGTTGGTGGAAGCAAGAATAGGAAGAAATTGAAAGGAATCAGAAATAACTAGAGAGCCTGAGGGTGAGGGAGAATGTTTTGTATCTTGAGACAGAAGCTAAAACTGTAAAAAGTGATCACCTGTGGCAAACAACAGCAAGTGGATGCACATGCCAATTTTCAGCGATTAACTTCCTATAAATACAGGTGTTGGTTCTTACTGAGCCTACAAATACTTTTACTGAAATTAAGCTAAGCTGAACAAATAATGCAAATGCAATGGATAATACCATGAGACCTGCAAATGCTCAAGACTTTGCCACCAGTCTCCTGCTAGGACCATGAACTCAAGAAATTTTAGTGTTATATCTCATAGCTTCAATGACTAATAACAAGAATTTTGGGCCACAGTGTATTGCAGTTTAATTGTCAAACGGAAAACATAAATATTCAGGGTGTTTGTACATTTTTTCCTTTTCCAAAACAATTTCTAAATGAAAATAAACTATTTTTATCTTAATTTTCTGTAATCAGTTTGTACTTCTACTGTCTTTTACACTGTTTTTAAAAAGTAAGAAAAAATGCAATCAGCTTGAGATATGAATCATAGGCTTCTCCCCATAAGATTCATCCATCTAGGAATTACCATTTTTGTTAAGAGACACAATTTCCACAGAACTCAGCTGAAGCAGATGCTGTATTGCACATGCATTCCTCTACCTTCCAGTACAGGATGCAGGCACATCTTCCACAAGCTGTGTCCAAGGGGATTCTTCTCAAGAACAATTGCTCATTTTGACTGTTGTAATTGCCTAGCATGTTAGAGTTTAATATTCCCCACTAATTATTAGATGGAAAACTCAACTGCCATGGTTATAAAAATCCTCTTGGACTTGGGGAAATGGCTTTATCCAAATATTCAACCCCAGTTTTAGATCTCCACCGGGTAATGCATTCCAAAAGTTGAAGCCTCAGGCAGAGAAGGGAACAGGGCTTTGTAAAACTGTGGTGTGCTGTGCACTGCAATTGTCTGGCTGGATGAGTTTGAAACAACTGGTGTTGCTGCCATTGTGTTAATGGCATTGCAGGCAACAAGCAAAAAGGGATTTACAAGCACTTAAAAATAAATAGGAAACATAGTTGGAAGAAGTAAGGAACTTTAAAGCACTAAGGAGGGGAAGTAAATGAATCATGCACCTGATGTTAGTTGGCATTCTCAAACATCACGTGAATAGGCAGGATGCTGAATACCTATGTCTCCGAGGGGTGTACATCCTGAAGAGCTTCTGTTTATTACTACAAAGCTTACTAGGAGTGAGGGGAGATAGAGGACCGTGTTACTAAGCATTCCAGTGCTAGGTAAGGGCTTAGGCTTTCCACCGCAAGTTATATCACTGGTAATTTCCTTTTTATATGGTGCATGCAGAGTGTTTACATTAAATCTACTTTTACAAACAGATATGGTATAGGAGTTGAAAGAATTCCATAATATAATTCACTTGTTTCCCTCAGAACAGGGATGACTTTTCCCCCTAAGCTCTTATACTAGCAGAACTGCTCCTTATTGCACCAGAGAGAGTTGTCTAAATAGGGAATACATATTCAGGCTCATGAGTTACAAGACTAGATGGGTGACATTCATCCTTTGCAGACACCCAGTGCATGTCCTACACACAGCTTAAGACTGATTATGCTATCCGTATGTCACAAGATTCATCAGTCTTGATCTAGCTTCCTGCACAAGAACAATTTCAGCCATGTTATATAACTGAACAGAAACAAATATTGTTTGTTTTCAGTGTGTGCATTTGTAGCTATTGAGAATTTAACATATTTTATTTTAGAGTAACTTGAGCAATTCTAGAACTGATTTATAGAAATATATAATTTATAGCCTGGATACACCAGAGAGGTTGTCTACTAGTACTTTGATAAATGATTAATTAGAATACATGTGTGTAAAATTTTGAGAAATACAACATATGTATTTTTATTAAAATCAATGTGAAGTTACAGCCTCATAAGCACAGCTCTCTCAACTCAAATGCATAGCAACATTTAGTTACATAATGAAAGACTTTAGGTCTATACATGACAAAACACAAGAATTAATTTCTGTAAATATATGCCAGTTTGGTAGGAAAGAAAATGAACTTTTCCCTAATGCAATACAAGTTTTTCTCCACTGTTATTAGAAGGGAATACAGATCAAAGAGCATATTCAGAATGCAATCCAATGCACTACTTGTGCAAACACATCTTCATTTAAAGAGTGAGACATGAAGAAGCTTACTTAGTTCACACAGCATCTCATGCAAGTCACTTAGCATAGCAGTAAGAAACAAGTTAAATAGTCAAGGACAGTTATCTCAAAGTACATTGCAGCAGTTTGCATTTACATCTTTGCCACAAAAGACCACATACACCACAAGTATTTTCAGTGATACAAACATACAGCAATATATCAGCATAAGAGCAATAAACAGCCACTGAGAAAACACACCTTTTTTTTTTTTTTTAAAAGACCCTGAATGGTCTGGAGGGGTTTTTACTGTAGAACATGATCTCCGAAGTTAACTAGTTTGTTTTTACACATAGACTAATTTGCAGCAGTGCACATATTAGTTAAGAGTTTCTGAAGGAGCAAACATCTTCCATTAAGTGAAAATAAAGTGAATAAATCTGGCTAAATTGTTGACTTCTTTTAAAGCCACAATTGTTATAATTAATATTGAGAACATAATATAGTTTTGACAGCTGGGTGTTTGGGGTTTTGACATTTTTTTCATCCAGTTTCCAGTTTTTGTAAGTAAATTTGTCTCTTTTATTGCTTGCAGGTACAATTGGGAATAACCTCTCCCCTCTGCACAAATCCCAGTTTCAGAGGGATGTACTCATTTGCTGGCAACTTCTGTCTCATCTTTAAAAAAGTCAATTTTAAATGTTGATGTCTAAAGAGTATGAAATAGAGCTGGTGAGTGCAAGAAGTTTGGATCAGGCTGTAATAATTTAGTGAGATCGATATGTTGTTAGCAAGCCCGTGGAGGTAATTTATACAAAAAGTCCCAGGACTGACAGCAAATCCTGTCCCCTGGAGTTACGGTGACACTAACAGCAGTTACATGTGCTTGGAGGAAAAGGACAGAGTCAGGTGCCAGAGAAGCAATCTGGGAAGTGGAATGGGACATGGGTTATTGAGGTGAAGACTTTCATCCCTGACTGAATAACCCAGAAGCGTTTGTGAACCACAGTACAATTCGGGGCTAGATGTATTTCAGGGGCTGATGTGTCACCCACGTTTTCCCCCCTGGCTTTTCAGCATTTTCTGCTGGGAGGTGAAGTCTGCTATTCTCTGAGCGAGCTGATACTGCAGTTCTGGCTGCCAAACGCCTGCTGATTGCCATCCCTATAGAGCTTCTGAGATAGAGTAATTTCTCTTGTAGCCACTGAGTCCTTTCCTGTCCCTAAGGATTTGGGCTATCAGTACAGCAAAGAGCAGCATTTTCTCCCCCTGCCTTAGGACATGCCTCTCCAGGGATTTATTTACCCAGTGAGGATAGCCCAGACAAGGCTTGCCCCTGCCAGCTGTAGGCAGTCAGTCCTCAGCCGGGATCCAGGCTGGGTGGAAGCCCACCTGCGCTCCTGGCTGGCAGTAGTGGGGCTTTCTTCAGGACAGATATCAGTCTGGCTCCTCTCCTTGAACTGGGCCATGGGGGAGTGCTAGCCATGCAGCCAGGAGGACTTGAGACACTGCAGAGCTGCATTCCCCCCGCCTCCTATGTCCCAAAATGCTCCTTAGGAGGGGATGACAGAAAAGTTAGAAAACGTGGAGACACGACACTGAGGAAGCCTTGAGGATGCTCTTGCAGGGCAAAGGTGACATCCAACCAGCCCCATTGGAAGGTCCTTCCCTTGCAATGGCGGGCTGGTGGGCTTCTTCACATCACCAAATTGAACTATATGTCTGTAATTTCCACTGCCATTCCTGCATTGATTTTACATCAGAAGCTGGGGCCATGTCCTTGCCCAGGCGCTGGGTCTGGGGAGGCTGGTCCACTGGCTGCTCTGCCACTGTTCAAACTGAGCCCCTCAAAACTAAAGCATGTTAGATGTGTAAAAAATTGCCTATTTTTTCCTTAGAAAAACTGGGACATAAGAGCAAATTTCAGCAGTATATGAGTTAAAAAAAATTCAATTTGTGATTATTATCTATCAACAGCTGCAGTTAATTGAACACACTCTACAGAACTGGAGACATCTAAAAGCCATTAGGAAAGAGTAATTTCAGAGATAAAAGAAATAAAAGAAACTACAAACCTGCTAGAAGATTCCCCTTGTTCTTTTCTTCAGGTCAGGGAGTGGGAGGGAAAAACATACTTGTTATGCAGATAGTAATCACATTACTTAGTTACAGATGATGTTATATATATGATAAATGTAAATGGGTATGTTAATTGGTGTACAACACACACATTACATTGCAACCACAAAAACATTCAAGCAAGACTTGTAACTACAATGCTTCTGGAAAAGAACTTTTCAGTTGTTCTAACACATGCATAACATGCTTAGTACATACCACTGCAGAATGAGTTGGCAAAGCACTTAGGCAAAATGCATTGCTGACACATATATAACAGAAAGCTGTAGGTTCTTATTAGATAAAGTTATTTCTGGTAAATAAAAAGGTTTAATTTTAGGATAGCACAGCAATATATTTATTTAAAATAAGACATAGATGCTTTTTTGAGGGACAGTCATATTTCAGAATATAGTGTGTGGGATACAGCTTCATTATTTATGTAATTTTATATCCATCCATCCATTTATACCAATGTTGCTTTCAACCTGTTTGTATATGTAAAATATCAATACTTCTTGTAACTTTTAATCTAAAAGCTCCTTTTAGTTTGGAGCAGTTTGGAATTACAATTATGGTAATGGATTACTTACGGCTCTGTTCTTGTCAACTCTTTGAAATTCAAAGATCAGCTTTGGATACCCAGCCGAACTTCTTTTTGGCTGAGCTTTTTGGCACACAATTACCTTTTTACTGTCATGTGGATGTTCATCACCCAGCTTTGAGAGAAACCACTAATTCTCTTGCACTGTCTGCAATTAACAACAGTTAAGATGCTTATCAGAGCTTTCCCATAAGGCCCTTAGCGCTCTCTTTTTTGATCTTTATCAAGTGTCTTTTATATCCTGATCTGTGCCCCATATTGAATCAGTCAACTTGCTGCCTTCTGCTAAACCTTTTACTGAATTATTGAAAAGTCTTGGGCTGCCAGTGCTCTGTGAATTCTCACCCAAACTAGGATATAAAATATTTCTTGTCTGCCAAATTGTGGCAAAAGGTCTTTTGAGTCATCTTCCACTGTCTGTATGCATGACTGAGTATATATTTTTTTCTAAGGAAATACTGAATATATCAGAAGTTATGACAAAAAGAAGCAGATTCCCCAGTGCATTCACGTGCAAAATACCACAAGGCACTCTTCCTTCGGAAAGGTAGATCAACAGCTATAGCCTTATACAGAAGCACAGGCATAAACACACCATTGAACCAAGGAACAAGCTTGGCATTAAACTTAATATTTTCCTCCTTAAGGATAATTTGGAATGGGGTGAATCATTAACTGTGATGCATGAGTGGGTTGTTGGGAAAATGTTTCTAATGCCTGTGCATTTCTTAGATAAATAGCAATGATCTGTATTTGTTCCTAGGCTCCTACATGATGTTGATCTGATTTATTAGTTGGAATTTTTAATGAGAAGACTGGAGAGGACTTAAGACAACAAACCAAGACGAAACAGACAAACACTAGTTCTCTATAAGCTTGAACAGACATCAAGAACAGCACCAGCTGCCATATTTGTACCTACTTTGTAGGGCTGCAGGTATGCAAGGCCTTCAAATGAGGCTTCCAGGTAGCAATGGAAACCGATTTCTCATCAGCAGCATAACTACGCCATACACACTACGTGCAGGATATATGGTAAAAAAAGAAAAAAACAAGGCAAGAGGGAGCAGGGGATGAAACAAAAAATTGAAAAGCAGATTAGTAACCAATACAAGTCATGTCCTTCTCTTATCATTCATAGCACTGATACATGCCTGAGGGGAGGAAGAATACTTTCATAATATCGCCAGGTGGCTGCCACGTTTGTTCGGCTGGCGTCGGTAGAATAAAACCGCCAGGAAGCCTGGTATAGGAAAACAATAGAAAAGCACAAAGGAACCAAGAAAATAAAGTGACAATGCCACCGCACTGACTATGGAGTGAGGGGATTTTGCTCAGACCAGGATGTGCTCAGTTAGGCTGATTCAGGAAATACCAGTACAAACCTACCAAAACTTTTGTAAATCCCAGTATACCTTATGGTGTAAGATAAGAGTTACTGGCTCTGTGAAAGCACCAGAAGATATTCAGCACATAAAGGTGCTCAGAAAAGTATTGCAGTGATTTATTTGTGACAAGTCCATAGGGGGGACCCACATAAACTTGCAGTCTGAGGTAAAGTAAGTGTCATAATACATTCTGCAAATCATAATGAAAACCAGACCAAAAAAAATTAGAAGAAAAGAGAAGTATTCTCTGTGAATACATAGAGTTTCTCTTTGAAACACTATTAGATGTTTAAAAACACAAAATTAATAATTTCAAAGGTGAGTGACCAAAGCATAACATTGAAAATGTATCCATTGTTTAGATTTATAATTGCATGTAGATATTTAGTTGAGCCTTGATTCTACAAGCTGGGATGTGTTCTCTGATGTCAGCATAACTATATTAATTTGTACTAGCTGAGCTTCCTGTATATTGTCAACCTTTAAATGTCATTTAGGTATTCTTGTATGGAATCTAATACTCTGTGTTTTTCCGTTGGATATCTCCCAGAAACACATCCAGTCTTCATCAACAGATGGAGAACCTGTTACTCACTTTGAAAATTGCTTCATTGGTTGATCATTCTCATTGTCAAAAATTTCTACATTATTTTTAATTTGAAACTTTTTGGTTTTGGCTTATAGCCTGAGTTACTTGTTATGTTTCTGTATACTACAGTAAATAGTCCAGTAGGTTCCAAGACTTCTTCTCTGGGCTTTTGTGTTCAAATAATTCTCACACAGAATATTTCTTATAAGCAAAAGAAATTGAGGAAAGTATGTCCATACGAAACATTTCCGTTTTCTACAGCTATCTTTAGGTCAGGCAAAGGCTCTAGCAAACAGTCTATCTGTGGCAACAGATGAGTTAGCACAAACTATGTCTACAGTGTAACTGGTTAGAAAATAGACATTATCCTGACAAGGTAGAGACAATTTAAAAAAACCTGGGCACTGTTTAGACACATCCTGCATGTATGAACACAACATTTTCTCCCGTCCTTGACCCATTTCTTCCCAATGTTTTATTTGATTTCTCCAATATTCCAGTCTCACTTACAAACTGAGTAATAATGTTACTGAGTTAATAATGTAGCATATTAGTATGAGCATCCTCATATACAGTGGTAGTATGAGTCTTCTCCTTGTTATGTTTATGGTTCTGTATCTAAGGCCTTTAATAAAACCAGGTGGAGTAACATACTGGGAACTTGTATGAAAATCTTGACCCTTCTTTCCCACTCTTTCTCCTCTCTATTCCTCATGCTTCATCAAATCCTTTCCCAATTCACTAATACTGGGATAGAGGCATCTTGTAATAATCTGGATTCAATTTCTAGATCACATTTTGCATTTGTTGTATTGAAATGTTTGGCAGTAATCCTTTCACCCTAAAAGTCACCCATATGGTCCTTGGTTTTATTCCTGTGTGCCTGCTCTCATATTTCCTATTCTGCCAGGAGTTGTGCCTTCAGAAAATATCTCTACCAGCAATTTTACATTAATTTCTGGATCACTGAAAGTGTTGAACCTGTAAATGAATATGTAAATGCTGAACAGACTTCATCATGGAATCCCACAACAAATGTCTTCCTTTCACAATAATTTTGCCCACTGAGAGTCACCCTCTGAGATCAGGCAGCTAGCTACTCTTAATCTATTTAGCATGCTGTCTTACTAATATTTTTGGTTGAATTGTCATAAAATAATAATAAGAGCTACATCCAAAACCTAAATCTACTATGTGTTTCCTCTGGCAACCAAACTTGGAAGAAGTAGACTAGAATATATGTGTTAGAAAATATGCCAAACAGTCATTCTAAAGTAGACACAAAAGGAGTGGAATTATTAAAAAAATTATTCTAACACAAATTTGAAATATTTAGGATTTAATAATAATTAAACAGTAATAATGGAAAAGATTTATTAACTTTAAGAATGCTTCAAAGACAGTATGACATCTATGTGTACTTAAACGGAACTTTAGCATATTCTTGCTCAGCTTCTTTAGTTGGATTTATTATTTCAAAAATAAAATCCAGCATAAATGGCAGACACGGAACACTTGGAATCCCAGGAAAATAAACTAGGATTCAAGAAAATTATTTCCCCCCTTTTCTTTTTTCAGTGCATCATGTAGAGCAAAGCTTGGTGCAAAATGATTCTTTAGAGGATTTTCTCAGTTTTAATTAGGACTGAAAGTTAAGGAAAAAGCCTATGCAAAACAACCGCCTAAAACATACCATGGCACTTTTTCTTGATTTGCACCATCATGTCAGAACAACTTCAGACAATTTCAGACATTGTTAGTGCCTATATTTCCAGCTTTTGAATTGACTAATAGTGAAAGCAATTCTCAGGCGGGACACTTTTCATCTTCACCAAATATACCACTCACTAAAACACTCTAAACCCTGTAGTAGATGAAATGTAGGCAAGAGTGCTGTGCTGTCAGTTGGGTTGTCTAGGGATCAATTCTCTTTTTCCAAATAATTTTCTAACTGCAGGCATGCATTTGACATCCTTGCCTTAGTTTCTTTAACACGGATAGAAGAACCAAAAACTACACATAGAAGTGCTATATACAGTTTGTCTTGTCTTAAAGGTCTTTTCCATCCCAAATGAATCTGCGATTCTGTACAGAATTATGGCAACACATAGCAGTCATTGAACACAGTTATTCCATGAAACTAACCAATCTGTTAAATATTATTTCCACAAAACTTTCCAAATGGAAATAATAAGACTTGTTCCAATATGTACTTTAAATCACCTGCTATTATCGTTTTGGTGATTTCATATTTACCTGAATTAGACTTGCAGCTGGATTCCTTCTTTTCTCAAAGTGTTTCTGACGATGTTGTTCCTGCACTTTCAATGCAAATCCTGAGCCAAGGATGCCCTGCAATATAATTTTATCAATGTGTAGGTAGTCTTTCAACAAATATACATCATCAATTACAAAGATTTTGTGAAGATGTTACACCATATGGTCACTTCAGATAACACATTTATGACCAGACTATGATGGTATAAGGTGTAGAAGCAGTGCCCCTTTCCTGGTGAAGTAGGAGATTCCTTGGATAACACCTGTGCTGCTGCCAATGACCACCCACCTCAGCCATTGCCTGGGTTTGTGCTGCACTATGTTCCTGCAACTACAGAGGCCATAGGGATAGATGTAGACAAATATTTATAAAATCAAGTAGGGACATCCAGAGGAACTTCAGTCAGGAATGAGGAAATGACCAGCTGGCAGATACGCCAGATACATCTGGACCTCAAAGTCCACATCTGAAGTATTTATTACAACTTCTGATTCTAGAAAAGTTAGAAAATGCTTTTCTTAACAGATTAAGACCATTTTTTCTTGATCTTTCCCATTAAATAATACCATTTGTTCATTCTAGAGGCCATGAAAAAGCTGATTATGAAACCTCTCTTCTTTTAGCCTTTTTACCTTTGAGTAAGATAAATTTGACTCTAACTGACTAGATCCAAAGACTGAGAATGTTTTCCCTCTTGACTTGCAAGGAGTGTAATTCTTCTGCTGGATGTGTCTGCACTATAAGGAAGAATATTTCCACTTGATTCTTAGTCAGGATAAAATATTAGAAGTGCAAAAGTTTCCTACATACCTCCTGTTTTACAGATAGATTCAGCACAGAAGCATTTATGAGGAAAACTAGTATCTGTACATAGATAAGACATGAGGAACAAAAGTTGTGGCATCTCTACTATGTAAGGTTATTCATCTTTTCATTGTAGTGCTGCTAAGACTAGCTGTCTTGTTAGTGGTGACTAGGTGACAAAAGGAATTAATTACAGTAGATGTCAATAAATGTCAAAGATTCACAAACAGGTAATGGGTTATAATTATAATGCATTATAGTGTGTCAAAGATACTGAAATACTCTTTGTAAGTTGAGTAGGAAATAAATGCAGTGCATCAGATGATTTAATACTGTTGACAAATGCTGACTTTTAGTCTTGGTTTATCTATATGGTTGAAAAAAAATGAAGTGTTATAACATTCATGTTTTATAACGATGTATAGATAAAGTATATGAGTATTAAAATATCAAATGATGTTGCCCTGGAGACAATAGAAAAAATACAAATGCCACTTCTTATTTCATGCTTATTCAAAACTAATTTAAAAAAGAAAGGAGATCCACTCACAAAAATGAGAAGTTATTTCTGAAGCTACACTATATTTTAGTCATTAGATAATTCCCAGTTCCATTAGTCTCTTGAACATCAATAAAAACAACCTAAATAAATGTAATGTTTATTTACAATTCACAGAAAATGATAGTTGCACTTTTTACATTCAACAATATTAACTTTTAGTTGATTTAAGGTCTTCTACTACTCCCTGTTGGTAGCTTGAACATGGCTGTAAAAGACAAGCTATTAGAAATACCTTGGGTTTTTTCACTGTAATCTAAGTTAGAAAAACATATAATCTACTTGTTATTTTGTTTTGAAAAATTTGAAAGAAAAGCAGTAATATGTAAGTCACAATTCATAACAAAAAGGAAGGATTTTCAACTTTACACAATAGTAAGTGAGCTAATTTAGGATTATTTCCCAGTTTTGTCCATGCCAGATAAACTTCCCAAAACTAAAGCAATGACACCAAACCTTTTGTTCCGGTTTTGGATAGCAATTCACTAATGTTGTTGGAGAGCAAAAAGCCTTAAACAGTTACTCTTCATGTAGACAGCTTCCTTCAGCTTTTTGTATCAAAATAGTGGCAGGAGCTACAGGAGTTTCGATTTTTTAAATTAATTTTATAGGCATACTCACAGCAGGTAGGGCAAAGAAAGAAATGCCAAGCAGAGCAAATCCTGCAGAAAGCAACCTTCCAAGCCAAGTAAGAGGAGTTTTGTCTCCATAGCCAATGGTTGTCAATGTGATCTAAAAAGAAATGAATGAACGATGTGGTTTACCAGAAGTCACTGACAGATTAGCTGCAGATTATTTGCATTGCATGAAGCAGCATTTCCACTAGTTAATCTAAGACATATGAAATATATAGCTGTTTCTAAAAACATGAACATAAATATATTAACATTGACATTTTTTTTCTGAAAACGTAATACTGTTTATTACTAAATAAAACTGAGATAAATAATAAATGTGAGAAAAACACCTAAGTTAGCAGTAAGTTTAAAAATAATAAAATATTATCTTGATCTCAAATTTGAGGCAAATGATGGGAAATCATGTAAGCTGGGCAGGAAAAATGTGTTCTTTTCCATGAATGTGAAGGTGTTTCACCTATTTTCTGCAGGAAAATATAACTGTATATATTTGCATAACTATACAAATATAAATTACACAGAGACATACTGGAAAAATATAGCAGGGAAGAAGTTGATGCTTGCAGATGATATAAAGTAAAAGGAATTGCGATAAGCAGCTGCATTTTCTACAAACCCATCAGTACAACTTGAAGTGAATTATCTTCTGAAACACAAAAAACCACTAATCAGAAGCTGGAAGGAACTTTAAGAAGTTTCTGGTCCTTTCCCCTGTCACTCCTGACACGAAGGTCCAAAGGTTAGTAGGCAGCAGCAGATGCAGAGGTACCTCGGGCTGTGGGACCACGTCAGCTCAGACCCACCTGTGGACAGCTCAGAGGCAGAGGGCAGGCAGGTTACAGTGCAGGTGGGAGGGCTCAATGACCACTGGCCATGAGCAACGTGGCCACTGAGAGAATGGTGTGTGGTTGGGGCTCACTGAGCATATCTTGAAGGGCAGATTAGCCCTTCATCTGTCTGTGTATGTGGCTGAGGGCTTTCCCCGACCTGAGGAATTGCCCTCCAGGCTTCTCGTGGCCTGGGAAGCACACCAATCCGAGACCCGGGGACTGGACTGGCAGAAGAGTTGTGTCTGTGTGCTTTCACAGAGCTCAGAGACACGCAGCTGGCTGGTGTGGGCAGCTGGAGGAGGTGTGGGAGAGCGGAGGATTCCCGAGGGCCGGCTGGGAGGCTGCGGGGCGCGTGCTCAGGCAACGGCACACAATGTTGAAGGACAAAGATAGACAACAGTAGGCTGGATGCCAGGGACTCCGGGGCCTGTTATTAGGGAGAACATGTGCATGGAGAATTATTTTACATCGTGTACCAAATGTGGGCAAGTTCAGGCTTAGCAAATATTCTGGCAGCAACAGATTCTTCAGGAAATTGCCTTCTAGAGACATTATTTTGCTTCCAGCTTCCTCAAAGTTCATTCCTAGGCAAGACGGCCAAAACAATTCTAATTCTATTTAATGTCAGGGTCACCACGGGACAAAAGAAGGAAAGTCTTTTGGAAGTAATTAGATTTCAACTATTTAGGACTCTGTAGATAGTAAACAGTGCTTTTAATTGCTCCCATTGTTGGGAACAAGCTGCAAGTGTAATTTACCCTGAGAAAGCCATAGAGACTAAGAGAGAGAGATGAATTCAGGCTGCAGCTGAAATTTCAAGTGGTTATCAAGTCTCAAGTTTTGTAACACTAGTCTGGTCACAGACACACCACCGTACATGCCTATCAGGTCTCACTGTCCCTTGCTCCTCTTCATTTCCCTGCCTCATCTCCTCTTCTGGGCTTTTTCTGGACTCTTTGGCAAGCCAATGCCACCCAGGAAGGGGGAGAAAATGATCCGCATTTCTGTGTGATTTGTTTTTGCTGCTTTGGTGAGTTGTGTCAGCTCATAGATGTGCCTAACAAGCTCCAGAGCCTGCACAAGGCAGCAAGAGACTGAGATGGAGTAATAAGGAGGAAGGAACATGAGAATGCAACTCTTTTTTCTGGCAGAGATGAGCTGGTGCAGCCACGGTCTTGGTCTGGCAGAGGGGCTTGATTTGTTTGCTGAAGAAGATAATCACAGCTCTTCACATCAGAGGGCAACTGCAGAACAGTTTGAGGCTATTAAGAGCCTGAGAGGAATGAAACACTTGAACAAATGAATCCCTGAATAAAAGTTCCTCAAAATTTGTTTCCAGGCCAGTCATTGCAAAGCAGTTTGGAGCTCTGGAATGAGCCCACTTTCTTGGCATCTGTCCAGCTCCCTATCTCTGCCAGTCGCTGGAAAGTACAGAGATATCTCCTGTCTGGGCTGATGAGAGGGAAACAACCAAGTGTCATCTGCATATTAATGATATTGCCACCGAGCTGTATTCCAAAGAAGTCAGAGATAAACTTGAACCTTTGGGACCTGACATCTGAGAGCAATCCAAAACCAGGAGCAGTCACAGACTGTATCTCTGGAATTTTTCCAAAGAAAATAACAAGACCCTATTAAAGCCTTTCCCTCAATTCTTCTAGGTACTAGGGACTTAATGGTATCAGTCTGTGATTAAGAATATCAGTGGCTTCTTGCTTACTTTGAGCTGTTTTATCTCAGGATAGTCTTTACATGGGTGTACAGGTGTCAGCACCATGCTGTACTGTCTTAACACTGAGCAAAGGAGTTTGATCTTCATTTTATGTTACTCTCACCACCAGAAAATGTCTTTCTGGACAACTTCAGGCTCAAGTTTGGGAATAATCCACTGCATCCTTGTAAATGCTGCTAGAGCATGACAACCATTGGCCAGGCTCTGACTGGCATAATCCTGAGATTAAATTAATTGAGCAGGGTGTGGAAGACTGCTGGATGTGAAAACATGACAGCATAAGAAATTTCCAGACATCACTGGTAATAATATGAGAAGTACACAGAAATTTCAGTGAGCATTTTGAGGGATGGCTAGATCCCACAGGTGCGTAAGAGAGAAGTGCCCGAAGTGCAAAGGTAACTCATCCTATCCTAAAATGTAGGACTTGGGCTTGTCTGAAAAAAAAAAAAAAAAGCCTAGTACCACCAGAGATGTACCAGGGCATCTGAATAGGGACCACCCACAGGAGAGGCAGCAGACCCTGCAACAGATCTTTGATGGTATTGCATGCTTATGTTGAAGCAGCTGAATCCCACTCCTGCATGGCTAAATGAGCTAGCTGAGTCTTGTCTTTTACACCAGATGAAAACCACTCTGTTTTGGTTACTTCTATAAATGAGGGGTCCAGACAGACTAGCCAAAGCAGGCAGTGTCACCTGGCCAGGCTCAAAACGCACAATGGTGATAGAACTTCTGTTATCTCACTGCTGGAGCTAATAAATATGCTAATATGAGTGAGGTAATATAATAATGAATGTGATGATATAACTTAGATGACTTCAATTAGATGAGATAGGACCCAGGAGGCCATTCTCTACCCTAGTATTTCTTTCTGATGTCATTTTATGTTCTCCTAGCAGTACTTACCTTTTGAATCTTTACCTGACATCACTTAACTGAAAAAAATATAGTTTGCTCATGCTGTCATTACATTAAATGGGAAAAATTTAATAAATATGAACTCATTTGAGCTTGTCATTGTGACAATATAATTCATTGTAATATTTTTTGTTCACTAACAGATCACTGTGGCATGCCACAGCTATTCTGTATCTAACTGTAACTATTGGATACTACTAGAAAACTATGACTTATTAAGAGAAATTCTGTCAAATGTGTCAGAAGGACAGAAACTTCAGCTGCAATACATTTGCAGCTAAAGCTAATTAATGTACAAACGAAATGGCACTATAAGCATACATAGTTCTAGTTAACACTTCTATTCCTCAGAAAACCATGCATGGTTTTTTTTTCAAAATACTTAAGTTTTTTAATTGACCTTTTGTTCCCATATACTTTGGATATTTTCTTCTGTTAAATGAATTTTTCTTCTCTACCAAAGCAAATTTTGAACATGAGCTCTTGATATAACACTCACCATTGTGTGCTGCTGTGTTAGGCAACACTGTGGGGACCTCAACCACAAGAATATTCACATTAGTAATATGAACATGATGTTTCAATAGCAGGTTGCACAGTACAGCATGAAATTGCAAATACAGTGGAGTATTCATATGTAAATGTGGATGCCACATCCTGCCTTTCATTTTTGTATAAAAATATGGGCTTCAGAAATGGAGTTAGTGAAATAACCATAACAGTGTATGGCTCTCAAATACTCTGAATTAATGAAGAAGTTACTTGCAGCATGCTAGTATAAGGAGAGGCATAAGTGCCTCTAAAAGCTTGAAATTTAGGGTAACTATTTGTGCCTGACTTCGATGCAGCCTTTTCTTTCTTATATCTCTGCCATGACAGAATTCAGTCCAGGGTTTGGTAGATAATCTGTGGTTTAAGTCAGAACAACTTTTGCAAATAAACAAACCAATGAAACTAAGCATTGATTTCCCCTAGAATGCCATACAATCTGTCCTTTTCAAAAATCTGCATGTGGGTTACTCTGGCAGTAAAAACAACCATGACTAAGAAGCACATTATGCATTTCCCACATACTGTTTTACATATTGTAAAAAAAATACTATTATTTAAATGGCAAAGATAACAGGTAAGGGGGAACACTGATTTCCAGTAACTTTTTGCACTTGCTTAAGCGCATAAAAAACTTAAATGTATTCATGTCGTACACTGGGGAAAGAAGAAAAGATATAGAAATATACAATACATACTGTTTTCAGTTTTTTTAATAAAATTTGTTGTTTTTCTTGCTGAAGTCTTGACAAGATTCCTGATTTTCTCAGTTGAACTACTTATATAACCTCTGAGTCATACACTTTCACTTCATAGTGTACAAAATATTTTAAGCACCATTTTATACAATGATTATTTCCTAGCAGGGCTTTTCCTTAGAAAACAGCAGTCAGCAGGTATTGGAGAAGCAAATTCTAAAATAAGGGTCTTGTTCCTGCTGCTAGAGCTGCTCAGGGAGAAGGATCTGGATCTAACACAAGCCTCAGTCAGATGCCAGAGAGGAGGTCTGAGTCTGCTGGGACTTTCTCATTCCTTGAGCATATGTTTCCCCATTCCAGCTGGCAGGTGGGTACAATCCTCTGCTTGGTCTAAACTCCCTGCCTATGCAGGGCTAAGGCCCTGAAGAGAGGTAGAGGCTGTTTCCTAGAGAACTGAATGGCTGAAAACCTCCATTCCCAAAAACATGCACTGCCACAGGAGGGTATCTTGCAGGACCAAATCTCCACTGCCACCCAGAAAGGGGCAATGGGTGTTTTCAGCCTGCCAGAGTCAGGGTACCCATCAGCGAGGACGTCAGCATCCAATGCCAGGTGCTTCACAACCATGTCAATTCAGGAAGGTTAGAAAGCTTTAAGGCAAACCCAGAATTCAGCTTTTGAAGAAATGGGAAACAAAACTACAGTGATGTAACTGAAGGGGAAACCTTCTCTCATGACTTTAGCCAATATAAATTTTATATGTGTTTGTACTACAGGATAAAATATATATTTTATCAGTGATCTGCCTTGATGCTCTAAGGCAACAAGTTTCAGGAAAATATATTTCTGAATATTTGTAAATGCACAAGTAAGGCTTACTAGGTTTGGCTTTTCCAATCTCCCAATTTTGTGCACTGATAACATAGAAATATAGTCTCTAGGGAAGACATGCAACAAATGACTAGCCTTAGATGAACAAATTTCAAATACACTAACTACCCCTACTAACAGTGAGTGACCTTGACCTTAGCTCAAAATGCAGACAAAACTTCTTACAAACATTTTCCAATAATTTAAGGCATTTTGGAAAGGGCTTTTGCACAGTCCATGTGTGCATGCTCTGAGTCTCAGATACTACTAAATCTAGATGGAATTCTGTCAGCAAAAGGTCTGAGGTGAGAAAGCTTCATTTTTGCATCTCTCTGATAAGGAAAGGTGGCAGAGGCTGGCTCAGGTCTCACACTTATTCCAAGAAAACTAATGACTGCTCTATGTTATTGTCAGCATTAATGATCTCCCAGGTATCATTTCACTACCCAGACACTGTCAGAGCACACTGTGTGTATTCTACTGCATCAGAAGGAAAATAAAAGCAGTTTTATACTGCCTAACAATAACTGCCTTAGGCTTTGTTGGGGCAGATTTCTTAAGCTGCCTAACTCACACAGTGCAGGAGTCTGGATCACTGTAGGGCATTTTTAACCAAAAAACCCTACACTTTATGGCATTTAAAAAAACAAACAAAAAAACCAAACAAAAAAACCCTTCAAACCTAGCCTTTTGTTGTTCATTGAAAGCCTAGTTTATTTAACCATATTCATATAATCCTCCTTCAGAAAAGCAGTCAGGCATGCATTTAGATCCCACAGATTTCTACAAAGTAAAACCAATTGATTTGTTAGTTAACCATGATCTCAAGTAAATCAGGGCTTTTACACCTGTAAAAAAATAACACTTCTGAACCAGAATGGACATATTTATTTTTGCTCTTTGTGCTTAAGGTACAGAGGAAGGAGAAACAACATCTTTTTAAGGGCACTGATAATACTCTCATGCCAAAACTGATGTAAGATCTTTTTCCCTCTTTCTTTCCTGACACTTGTTCCTCTTTCTGAACTGCCGCTTACAGCCCTCTGGTTTGTATCAAAACATCTCTTTGTGGGACCATATTGCAAACTATATTACTGAAAGGTTGTGGGTTAGAAAGTACAATGCTTTCTTCTCTTGAAGGTTTAGTGGTCTGGTTTGCAGCAGAAACACATAAACAGCTGTTCTGCAGGATGGACTGAAATAAGCTGTCGATGTGCAAATGAATAGCTGAAGGAGGAAGTTTCTCAGACCAGCTTTTTGTCAGTAAAAACAATTCACTGAGCAGCCCACTAAGTTAAAATCCTCAGTAGGTGAAATTCAAAGCACTTTAGCATACTGGTTAAAGAGTCCATGTTATTTTTCTGTACTTACTGTGCCCCACCAGAGAGCATCTGCGTATGTGGAGAATTCGGTATTTGCATCTTTTTCCACCAGATAAACCAGGAAAGATGAAAAGATGAGTACTAAAAATCCTATATACCAGGCTGTGATTAATTCCTAGATAAAAGAGAACAGAGATCAATTCCCATTTTAAGGACTGAATAGAATGACATTTCAAGGAACACATAATGAAAATATCTATATATATGTTTTTTGGCATTTGTGCAGTTACAAGTCAAGTGCTTTGCTGTGGATGCAAATTTTCTCTGAAAGTTGACAAAATCTACTTCTAGGGTTTGATGCTTCAGCAACTTCCCTAACGTACAACAAATTACAACTGCATATCAAGGACAACATTTTCAAAATATCCTAAAACTCTTAGCAATAAAAATGGTCTGGAGTGTCTGTGTTAGTTCATTACAACTGATGTTACTACAGAAAATTTTGGGTATTCTGCTCAAAACTGATAAATGTTTATTTCCTTGGTCTCTTGTTGAACCACATGAAGTGAAGATATCAACCAGACAAAATTAGCATCTAGGATTACGCACCTTGCTATGTGCATAAACTACAGAACCTAATAATTTCCAAGTGCCTCCTCTTCGGTCCATGCGCACCATACGAAGGATCTGTAGGAAACGAAGACTTCTCAGTGCTGATGTTGCAAAAATGTTACCTTGAGTTTTTGCAGAAACAACTGCTATTGAAGCGATGAGAACAATGATGTCTGAAAGAAATACATTACAGAAAGCATTAATGTCCAAGTACCAATAAATAGCACATACATCTACATGAGCTGAATGAGAAGGAAAAAAGAGAGACTCCTGTAGTGGGTGGGAATCCAAAGTACAGGGATTCCTGTTTGAGGTAAGGGACATGAGATCAGGGCTGGTGTCAAAAACTACCTCAGGAGCCTCCAGGGTGAGAAGTGCGGGTAGCAATTTTCAAAGCATATATATAAAAGGAGCAGTGTTGCAGGAACGTCACGTAGCAGCTTTGAAAGCTGATGTAGCAAACTGTGCAAATAAGCAGATGGATTAGAACTTTTTCCCTTTGTATACCTTTCCATAGCAACCTTTCTGCAGAAAGGCAAGAAAGAAAACTCAGGTAAGAAAGAAACAGGGCAGGCCCAGAGGTGAGAGTCCAGTAGAATCAGACTTACAAGCACAGTACTAATTTCCTATGAGAACAGACACTATGTGGTTGAAGAATGTACTTTCTGGACACAACTCCCCTGATGTACCATTTCCTGGAAGGCAGAATATACAGCACTAGGAGAATACAGCACTCAGAAGCATTCTTTTAGCTGGAAGCCTGAAAAGTTAGTTGAAACTCAGCAAGTGTTAGGATTTTTTTTTCTTCAGGTCACAGATTCAAACTGTGAGAGTGACTTTGGTGTGCATGAACTAATCAGTCAGCTGTCCTTAGAGCCAGAACAGCATTTAAGGGGAGAGGAGGAGAAACAGCAGAGTGATGGCACATGTATGCTGTGAGAAGGCAAAATGTTCTTTTACAGTGATTGGGGTAGACATACTGTTATGCACAGAGCAGAAAAGCACAGAACAAGCTCTGTTCTTCCTCACCTCATAATTAATTTCCTGGCAAACTTTAAAAGCTTAAAGAGCCCTTGTAAGAAATATCTGATTTTAATCTTAGGGTTTTGTTGTGTTTGTACATTTTTATGCAAGGATAATCTAAATCTATGTTTGTTGGTGAAGAACTGAAAAGCAAGTTCTTGTTGATGTGAGTTTTACTTTTTTGTGTTGGGTAGAAACACACATCTTGTTCCTAGCATAGCTGCTACAAGAATGACACAGAAAGTGAAACCCCCCCCCCACCTCCACAGGCAAGCACTGAGAGAAACTGACTGTGCCTACATGCAGGGGACTGTTTCCTTAGTCTGTCGCAGTTCAGCAGGAAATAGCCTTGGTTCATTCTGCTCAGCCACTCAAGGAAGCTGAGGTCCAAATGCCCTTCCTTGCCTACAAACATACTGGGTTTCTCTGAACTCACCTATGGATGGCTTTGTCCTCTTATTACAATTCCAAAGGTACAGACAACCTGTACCTGTGGTTTAAGGATTGTCCTGCTAAATTGTGGAAGCCTTTGTCACAAGGGGCTAGGAATCAGCTGGCTGATCTTATGGGAGAAGATTTAATCCTGGGCTAATTAATAGTCAAAGCCCATTTGTGGCTCAGGATGTCTTCAAGTAGAAGGCTTTTGGGCGCTGAGAAACTCTTGTAGAGAAATATCACTGTATGTTTGCCCTGCTTGTGCAATCCTCCCTGACTGTTTACTGTTGGCTAGTGCCACTGTTTGACATCCTATGTTGGCCTAGGCTGACCTTCTGCCTGTCTTATACTCTGACATTTTAAAATGTCTTTGGATACTACATATGTGGATTATAGGTGGCTGCTACATAATTGGCTGCCAAAAATATGGAATTTGCTTCTAGATGTTCAGAGATCAAGTTCAGAGATCAAGAAGAGCCAGATGTGGACAAGGTATCCTGGGGTGTCTCTGCACAGTACAAATCTCAAGCTCACAACAACCAGATGCAGGAGGTCTGGGTAAGAATTAGAAATAGGAAAACTGGGAAAAGTTAAAGACATCACAAATAGTAAGGAAGATCAGAAATATAGATGGAATTGGACTGAGCGCCACATGAAGATATTTAAATTTAGGTGTTTACATGTGAAGCAGGTGTCTAAACTCCACAAGCAGCACAAGGTAATCACGTCAACTGAGAGAGGTGCAGCTAATCCTCAGGAAGGCTCCTGCTGGCTGCTCAGCTGCCTCACACTCTTGGGCTTGGCACAAGAAAGGCTTAATTCAGCTGCCCAAATTTATTTGTCCAGTGCCATTTGAGATGCCTTAAGGTATCTGAGATATCCCCTAGATCTGGCAGCTATGCTCCTGGACCTGGGAAAGCTGCACTCTTCAGGAGAAGTCACTGGGGAGCAGGGAATATCATGTAACAGGGGACAGACACCTCTCTGTACTCTGCTGAACTAAGCCCTAGATCTTGACTGACTATACTGCAAGAATAGACACTTAGCACACATGTACCCACCTAAAACAAACTCCTTTCTATATTTAGTTTTGTTTATCTGGATCCAAGGCTAACATAAAGCGTGCTGGAATGTCTTAAGCAATACAGACTGTGCTGAAGAAGCGGTGTCCCTGGGGACTAACGTGATGGCAGGATGATCTTGACTTGTCCCACGTGGCTCTGAGCAGAGAGGCAATGGAAGAGCCTCTAATTTTTATTTAGTGGTGACTGGCCAGCAGCAAGTCAGAGATCATTAGAAAAGCAGTGTGTGCCCCTGAAAATCATTCTTAGAGCTTAAAAAAGAATAAGGTCGCTTCAATATTATGAATTATGCATTTCGTCCAGGAATTATTAAAATACTTACTGGGGGTTTTGGTTACCCTCAACCACTTCCAATAGGACAATGTTTAAAAAAATTCAGTGATTTGTTCCTGCCCTTATTCCTACTTATTTCAGAGCTCTGATGGTTTTCTTTATAACATAGAGTTTTATGAAGGCCCTCACTGCAGAAAATTCAAATTAACTCAGTCTTGCTAGCAGAGCACAGCCTCTACCCTGCACTGCTGGGAGCCCTCTGCCCCACTGAGTGTCTCTGGTCCCCTCTGATCACAAAAGATGAAGAAGCCAAGAGCAGCATAGTTCTCTTTTCCCTTTTTAAAAGCATTGGTCCAAAGGAGTTATCTAGTTATGTATGACTTTCTATCTGGAGGGCAGGGATGAGATTCTGCCTAAAGGGAGGAAAGGTTGAAGAAAAAGGGGAGCAGAAAATGCATTGGTACCTGTTTGAAAAACAGCTGAAGGGAAGAGAATCTTCCTAGGCTAGGGGTGTTTTTTTCACACTTTGCTCTCTCATCTTCGGCTCCTCACACCTGCAACCCTCATCAAAACTCCATCCCTAACTCCTCAGGCTGGGGATAGGGAAGGAAAGAACGTGTCCATTACCTAAAGCAGCCCTCCCTGGCTGTGTTTCCCTAGGAGATAGGGAAAGCAGGCAGGCACATTATTTCAGTGTAGTTTAACTTGTTAGGAACAGGTGTAAGACAAATCAAAATAAACCCTTCTTGGAATGAAATCAGAGTCCTAATAAAAGTTTGCAACAGTTGAAATTCACCTCTGAGTATGTTAAACTTGCTTGATTTTCTTATCTAAACATACCCTGGAAAAAATGAAAAGTTAAGTATGTTATGATTTTTCTCTGTGCCATATTTTTACACAGTATGCTTCAGGTGGCATTTGCCCTCTTTTAAACCAAGAGAGCAAAATATTATTCTGAACTTCCTTTCATATTCTACGTAAATGTAGCTAAAGTCTCCGTGGTATTTCTGTATTTTAAGAAGGCCTTCCCAAACTTCTATCACTATTTTCCTCTTTATCTTTTAGTGGCCAAAGTAGGAAAACAGGTAGGATTCAATAGCAACATTTCAATTAAATTAATGGGGTCTCAATTTTCACTCTGTATCTTTCTGTAAAGCACCAGAAAATATTCAGATGTGAGACTGAGTAATGGGCAGTATCATTCCAAACTTCTCTAAAATGACTTATTAAAAGACAGAGGTTTCTGATGTACATTTACCTCTTTGTTTTTTTTCCTAAGCTATTATCTTATGTACGATCTTCCAAAACGTTAAGGCTCTCTTCAGCCATGATGATGATTTTATTCACTCTTTAGAAATATGTCTCAGATTTTTATCTTTTCAGGTAACATCCTTCCTCATTAACTCCAATCTGAGATTTCAAATCCTCTCAGCAGCTTTTGCAATGTTCACTTTTGAACACTTAAATTTCAAACAATTAATTCTTCCTCTTCAGACATTTCACCTAGTACCACTCAAGAAACCCCTGAGATTACATGAAAGTTTTGTGCTTAATAACTGACAAAAGCTTTTTTATTTGACAACCATCATGTTAAAAACAGAGCCCCTTCATAAAAAGTACAAAAAAAAAAGAGCCCAGAACTCGTGTGTGTAACAGATTACACTTGTATATTGTCCAATGTCACTAAAACAGTAAAATGTAAGTAAAGACAAGTAAGTGAAGGCCACTAATGCAACTACCTGAAACTTAAATAACTCATGCAAGATATGTCAGTCCAATTTCCCCACCTCACAGAGGAAGTCCAGTGTTGGGCTGCCTTAAATTGCTCAAATTTGGTCAGAAACTCTGGATTGCTTGTGTTACCGATGGAGGTGTGGTTGGCATTCCTAAACTACCAGCATTTCTATTGGCAACTGGGAGATTAATAATGTGACTGAGAGAATAATAATGGTAGAAAAGCAGGCATCATAAATCATCACAAGGGATTGTTTTACTTTTAATGACTTTTCCTATGCAACTTTCCTGGTATGAACTTGGATGCTGTGAGATTTTACAGCATTCATAGATATCATGGGAATGAACTCAGGTACACAAAATGGGGAACACAAAAGCTATACTTGGACATTGCGAAACATCCCAACACCTTGATGTGCCATCAGGACAAGCTCTAAAGTTACAGAAAGAATGTCAGGGTGACTTTTTACAAGGGCATGTAATGACAGAACAAGGGGAAATGGCCTTAAACTGAAAGAGGGCTAGGAATGGATGCTCCATTCACAGATATGTTCAAGGCGAGGTTAGATAGAGCTTTGAGCAACCTGGTCCAGTGGAAGGTGTCCCTGCCTATAGCAGGGGACTGGAACTAGACGTGGTCTCTCTTTCAATCCAAACCATTCTGTGAGTCTATGATTATTAGGAAATGTAAACAATGACAATCTCTCATCTGCTCAAAGCTCATGCACATGCTCAAACTAATACACAAACTGCATAATCTCTCTCTTTTTCATATTCTTCAAAGGAAGAATATGTTAATAGGAGCTTTGCTTGCTGCCTGCCTCTAATGCTAGTATGTTGAAACATCTTTCCCTTCTAAATACAAATGACAGAGACAATACAGGTTAAATGAATCTTGTGATTTTTTTCTTTTTTGATTTTATCTGAATAGAAAAATGAACAGTATTTAATCATTTTTGTATCATCACTAGATCATTAAAATAGTGTTTGCTATAAATTCACAGAAAATGCTCAGAGTTCACACATTCTTGTTAAGAATAGGCAGGAAACTTCGATGGCTATCAATTACTGTGTCTGGTCTAGCTACAGAGCAGTACAACGAACTAGGACATGAGTAGGGCATATCTGCCCCCAAAACTGTAGAAATAAGCAGAAAATCTCAAGAGGTTGGTTTATCTAGCCTGCAGCTGTATTAACTCACAAAAGAAATTAACTGGGCAATTGTATGACCAAATCTAAGCTACCCTTAGGCTGTCCTTCTAAGGTCTAATTCTCAGCTAGAGTTATTATCCATGACCCAGAGAAAAGGCACAGCTTATAGTGGTCATTTCTTATGAACAGTTCTCAGGACAGTTCATTATCCTCAATTTCTAAGTTACTTTTGAAAAATAACCCAGGACTATGATTCTGTGGTGCCACACAGACACTGGGCTCCACTAAGAGCATGAGTCAGCTTTGACATCAGCTCCGTCTGCTTACCATGGCACAGGTCATGCATGCGGATGGCAGCACAGTGAGCAATTATTCTCACTTGCTGAGGAGTTTAAATAGGCTTTAATTGAGATTTGCAACAACCACTACATAGAAACTATTAACAGCTTTCTATTCAGTGCCACTAAGAGGTGTTAGTGGTGGCAGGGAGGAATGACGAGCATTTTAGTTTTTCTAATATCTCTTTGGATATCAGTCCTTCCAGTAGCTTTATTGTCTTTATTGCTATTCTCAGAACTCTGTTAAATTTGCCCACAATAATCTCTACAGCTGGCTGCCCAGGACCAAAGGGTATCATATAATCAATGCAGAAATCTACTTTGAATTTTAATTGGCACAAAGTTACCACAACACACATTCCACATTCCAGACCACAGTATTTGAGCACATCACACTATAGAAATATGGTAACAAAATTATATTCAGTGGGCTTTATCCTAAACTGATATAAACTGGCAATTTAAAGTAGTTTAAGATAAAGCCTGATGACTGACACTGGACTTAGGCCTTACATCAGTACGTGAAAATAAAGTTGTTGTTTTTCAGATTCCTAACAAAAAAGGTCTGTTTACACAAACTTGACTATCAGAACAGCAGCCTTTTTGCACAGCCTAGTAACATATTGGGCATTGGTGTACTTCATGCTTCTGTGGGCTAGCTAAAAAAAAACAAAAAGAAGAAAAGAAAAAGACATTAATAGAGTTTAAGGCTTCTGAATACCCTAAGAGAGGGTTATTCAGAGAGGGAAATACTTGTATCACTATTCCTTGAGCAGTTGTTGAGAAAGGTCATAGGACAGAAAAGGTCATTTCATTGTAACTGGATGGAAAACCGCATTTATCTTGAGAAAAGGGATTAACCACTTCCCCCTACCAGTTCAGGGGGGGAAAAGAATAAAAAACATGAATACAATATGCTGCAACAGTTATACTGAAAAGAGGCAAATGTAATGTTTTTACCAGGTGATAGTTTCTTTGCTCTGTAAATGTTCTCTTACTATAAAATCAGTGGAATATTTCACATAACTGTGATGGAAAAATTTGGTCAAATATGGGCTGAACTTCTAGTGACCTTGCATAAGCATTTATCCCAGAAACCAAGAATTTTCAATGTTTTTACCTGTAATTACATCTCTGAACAGAGAGATGAATGATATTACCATATTTAGAAAGATGATGTGTGTTATCATGTTTTGTAAATTATCTCATTGGAAGAAGCAGAACTATTTATCAACAAAGTAAAATTCAGTACGTGCAAGATTGCCAAAATCTGCAAACTGGCTTTTTAGAGACTACTCTGGAGACATGCAGCTTTTTGAGCTCACCTGAATTCACCCTCATACAACATGCTCAAGCACTATTTTCTGCCTATAATCCCCCACCTCCAAGAAGCAATTAATTTATGAGCCCCCATTGAATTCTATCACCTGAACATCTCTAGAGTAATTTGAGAGAGGCAGGAAGTTGAATTCTGTACCTCCTACAAGAAGCTGAGCAGACTTATATCTGTAAGGCCTCAAAGAGAAAAAAAGCCTGAACACCACCATCAACAACACAAAACCCCCAAAGCAATATGAGATAATCTGAGTTGCACGTAGTCTAAAAATAATGATGCTCAGGATCTTGGGTCCTGGCAAAGCTTTCTTTCAGCTCTGTCTGAATATAGCTTTTCTTTCTGGTCAGGGATCAGATCTCTGCTCAGATGCCAGACAGGTTATGATTAATCGTCACCTACTAGTAAAAGTAATTGGCAGGATATCTTCAGGAAATTCTTGGGATGGATGATGCTGTTTGACTTTTGCAGATGTTGTTGTCACTCCAGCCAAAAGGTCTTTGTGTTTTTAAATATGTAACACCATTTGGATGGAAAGCATCTTAATTGTCATTACAGGCAAAACAAGCTGGTGATTTTGCTTCCTTTTTTAATCTTTTTGGAAGGCGCAAAACAATGTGGTATTTTTAGAAGTAGGAAAGTGAGCTGGTTTTGCATAGCAAGATAATTCACAGAGATAAACAGATATGAGTGTGAAAATTGACTTTTATTGCTGTTGAAAAACAGGAAGATAGTAATGTATGGCAGTGGCACATACAAGAGAAAGAAGTTCTTCAAAACTATTTAATACTGTCTAGACACTGAAGTGGAATAAAAAAAAAATCCAGAGGTTAATACTTCTCTATTGAATTTTTTTTCTTCTAACAATGGAAAATGGCTACTTTAGTCACTGCCTTCCATTTCAAGGAGTCCACTAAAACTGATCTGTGCATAGAAACTTGGATTTTTCTTATCATCAGCTAAGCCATACCCCAGTGAAGAAATCAAATAGATGAATCACCTTGAACCCTTCTTTCCCTTTATAGTTTTTATTTACAATATATTGGAATCATCTGAGTAAGCAAACTATTTTAATGTGAAATGAAAGTAACCTCCTGGAAATACAGACAACCTCTTTCTGGAATAAATGTTATTTTTATATAACTGAAATGCGTCTACTTAGAAAAACAGCTCACCAATATGTAAAGCTATCTTTTCTGGCAAAGAGAAAACTGGAAACAAGTCAAAGACACTAATTAGGAAAGCTAATAAAATACAACAAAAGTTAACTTAGTACTCCAAACAATTTCTGAAACAGAAACAAAAGGAATATTTTTAATAAGGCAATACTGGATATTTTTTAGATGTGAAAACTAAATATTCCCTTTTTAAATTGTAGACTCATGAAGATGAGTAAGATTTTTTCTTTTGTCATTTCTTAAAGTTTTATAATGAAATCCTAATTCCATGCCCAAGCATGGATCAACAGGTACTACTCATTACTATGTCAGTGCAGTAAAAGTATACATACCCTGTTGCTGTGTAAAAGTAGCATATTGTCAGATTGTGATGGCAAATACATCAAAATAATGTTATTTTATCTTCTGTGGTAGACAGCCAAAATATTTCTCTATGGCCTGAGAACCACAGTAGCTGAACAAGTACTGAATTTTAAACTGTAGCTATGGTTGCCATATTTTATTTTGTCTGGATAAGAGCAACAACATTAATGGGAACATTTCACCTGTCTTTGTACTGTTAGCAATTATAGTTCATGGCCCTGTTGAATACACAATCTTTCTATGGACTGAATAAGTCCTCAGCAAACACCTTTATGTTATTAACAGCTGGCTCAATAAATCTTAAAAATCTAAGGGCTTCCTGTAAGCTAAGATTAAGTTCAATTGCAAGCTTTTCATGGATTTATACTTTATTAGCTTTTTCCAATAATTGATCTTTAACATAATTAATACATACCTGCCAGAAGGGATAAAGCAGTATTTATTCAGTATGACTTTTATTTGGCTTTAAGACAGGCTGCCAGAAACATTTAAAACTGTATCTTTGACCTACTGTTTGCCAACCCAAGTTTTGTTCAGCTAAAGAAACAAACTGCGAGTAACTCACGCAGATTCTTCCAATAAATCTTCATTTATTCTGTCCAGAAACAGGTTTGTGCCTTGAAAGCACTGGAAAACAAGGTTTGCTAGTCACTTTACTTTGTCTGTATGTTCCTGGATGACAGTAGACCTTAGTGAAAAAGGCTATTGCAGTGGAGAGAAAAACATCAGAAGATTTCCGGACGGAAAGGCAACAGGATGGATATCCAGACACACACCCACCCCTGGTGAGTAAAGAGGCTCATTAGATCAGGCTGTAAGAAAACCACAAAGTTATCAGGATGAAAAAAACAAAATAGCTACAGCATGGCAAGACTTGTGTATGGAGAAAGGGCTGAATAATTTAGCAGTGGTTAGTCAGAAGACAAATATGAGATGGCAGATAGAGGTATGCAAAGTAGTGCAAGATAAGACGGTCTGTTGAATGCCTCCTATTTACCCCTTCTTATAAAAGTGAGACCAAAAGACAATTTAAATTTGATAAAAAAAATACAAGATGCAATTGCCTTTTAAAGTTAATTGCTCTGAAGTATAAAGGAATAACTGGGGAAAATTAAAGACAAGTTTGGATGTTTTCCCCTGAATAACTGGAATCAGATTTTTCAGGGGATCCAAATTGTTGTGTGAGTCAGCCTCTGATTACTCAATGTGTGATTGGCTATTTTGGGCTACAGGTATTAACACCTTCATTAGGGGAACCTGGCACTAGTCAGCAAGTAGAAATTCACCAACCAGGACTCCTACGTGATCCAGCCCTGCAGGGAAGCATTGCTATATTGTGCTGGATCTTTGGAGCCACAAAGGGAGGAATCTATAGCCAGGAGCCTGCACTTTCCTGGCCTTCTCATCATACTCTAAGATCTTAGGCAGGGGCAGGTGGGCAGGGGGTCTGGAAGTGTCTATCTAACACATTCCCAGATTGTGGATAAAGTGAAGGTGATACAATGGCATGGGAATGGAAAGGCCAAAAAAATGTGGGAACAGAAAAATCCATGGTGTGTAGGTGAAACTGAATGGGTGGAAACTGACAAGTAAAGATGCTGAAATGAGCAGGGAGAGAAAAACATGTCTCTGAGGAAAGACAAAGCCTGTTTGTAGGTGGAGAGGGAAGAGACAGTATTAAAAATGTGCTTTCAAATTCACAGGGTGATGGGGAAACAGAAGGTACCCAGGGTCTAGCTGAGTTATCTAATGCAGATGTTGAAAGCAACAACATAGATCCTTCAGTGTTGGCTGAAATAGCTCCTACATTCAGTTTTCCGAGCTGCCCTTCAGAGGAAAAACCTCTCCTTGCTGCCTAAAACCAAAACTGGCATTTCTAACCTACAGCTATTTTGGGTGTCTGCACAATCGGTGAGTGCCTCCTGAGACTCCTTTGTTTCTGTAAACACAGAGTTTATTCAGATTACTTACAGAACCAGACATCTCCAGCCCTCAGCTGCTATCCCACCTGCAATTTGTGTGTGAGTAGCCTAAGAGAGACTACTGTGCGAGCAAGAAGGTTTATATAATTTGGAGAACACTAATGTGGGGCATCTTGCACAGCCACCCTTGAGACTTCCTGGTGTAGGAGATATGAAAAAAGAATACAAGCTCGGTTCAGTGCTCGTCAGAGAGGAAAAACCCCATAATTTGGTATCACTCTCACAAACCCAACAGATCCAATCCCAAAATGAGATCTCAAACGCAGTAGATTATGTCATTCTGTGTGACAATCTCTCTGCCTTGTTTCATTTTCATCTGAAATGAAACAGTCTCCCATGGTGGGGTGTGGGGTCATGAATAGACTGGGCTGGCAAAGGGGAGCCTCAGGACTAAAGGAGCTCTGCCTTTGCCTTGGCTGCTGCCCAGCTGGTCACATATATGCCTTAGGGCACCAGTACTACACCACACAAAGGTGGAAGTGAGCGGCTTCCTTTACACCATTTAGGAGCTTTCATAGGTTGACATAAAATTGATCCAGTGGTCACCTTCCTTGGACCTGTTAATGACAGCAATATCAACTATCACCAAAGGACAAAGCTCAATTTTGAGAGCTATCAGCACAGGCTTAATGATAAAAAAGATGTAATTTTTCTTTAATGGGAGACAACAGGTTATGGGAGCCTGGTGCTTAAGTGCTAGGGATTGGAGGAAATGAAAATGTGCAGAATATGCCCAGCTTGCCATCCAGAAATATGCAACCAGCCCTACTTAGCCATATTAAACTTGAGATATAAATACTGTAATTCTGTTACACACTGTAACAATATTGTTACACTGTCAAATCCTTTCTAATTGCTGTTTTTAATATAGCAGGTGTTAAAAGAAAGAACTAAAAACCTGTATTTTCTCACTTGTACACAGGTCTTTTCCTAATGTAGCAGTTGGAGTGTAACCATTTTGATGCATGATCATAAAAATAGAGATTTCCTGCAACTCCCACTGGACTACTATGCCCATCAGTCACTTGAGCAGTGCTGGTGGCAACATGCACTTCTCTGAAGAGATGTAAAAGAATGGAAACAGCTGTGGAAGCTGCATTTCTTCAAGCTTTGTGCTCACTAATAAGGTAGTGGTGAGGCTGGATGAAGACACCTGGTAATCAATTTGATTATATTGAGTGTAACAGTGGGCAAAGCTTCTTGTTTTAAACTGTCAGCATCGACAGTTAACAAATTAAAGCTGAGTAGATACCAGAAAACTGCATGTGAAGAAACAAGCACTATCTCTGAAGCAACTGAAAATGTCTGTATTTCTAAACAGTAATGCAGTCAAGCAAAATGAAACTACTGTTCTTAGCCAACTGCACCAACCCTTTTCTTTGAGACCTTACTCACACAGAGGTGACCTGAACAGAAATAAACCAGTCGTCAGCAAAGAGAGTAATAAAATCACAACATTCAGCAGTTATAAGAGTGCTAATTATAAACTAAAAGAAGCAAAAAGATGGAAATATAAAATAGCAGCATGTTGCCTGCTCGTATGCTGCAGGGTGAATGAAAAAGGAGCTGTTATCTGTGCAAAAGAATTGGTGAAAATGTACTTAATACAGGTAATCATGAATGAGGTATTTTTCCACAATACAATATCTAGAGGTGTCTAGAGACTGGACATTAGGAGGCATTTATTTACAGAGTGGCTGGTCAAACATGAGAACAGGCTTTCTAGAGAAGTGGTCAATGCCCCTTGAATGTCAGTGTTTAAGAGGCTTTTGGACAATGTCCTTAACAACATGTTTAGACTTTTGGTCAGCCTTGAACTGGTCAGGTAATTGGACTAGATGATCACTGTAGCTCACTTCCAACTGAAATATTCTTTCCTTTTCTTTCTCCTTTCCCTTCTATTCTACTCTATCATTTATCAATATTTTTCCCCTAGTTGCTTTCAAATAATTCTGGAAAGATTCCTGCAGTATATGCCAATGCAGTAACTCCATTTAGACCTCTTCAGGTGTTTTCATTTGGGGTCACAGGGGTGAGGCTGGGACACCATGAGAGAAAGCAGGATTTTATTGACTAGCACATGTGAGAGTAGTTAATAATGGCTGAAACAGTCAGATTGACAATTATCTAATGTCTCACACCAAGGCATTAGCATTAAAATTTATGGCAACATGCTGACAAAGCACCCCTGGGTAATTCTAGGCATGTTAGTAAAATAGAAGACACACTGAAAGTGGCTTTTGAAATAAAGCAGTGCTGCAAGCTAGGGATATCGCAGTCCTGTGAGAGGCTACATGAAAGCCACGGGTAAAGTAATGGGCAGTTGTAAAAGCCCAACCAGCGAACAGCTAGGCTAATAGGATTATTTTGGACCAATATGAAGATGTTCCTAAAGTATCCAGATTTCTGCCTGGAGAGAATAATTCACTGTTGCAAAAGCAGAATTGTACAGCCACCAAAGCAGCAATTCTCAGAGAGAAGTTACAGGAAAGAGCTGACAATGATCTGAAATGGGAGTAACAAAGAATGTCACACACCAAAGCAGCTGAGCAGCAGCACAGCATCTGGAAAGAAGCCAAGAAAGCTGATAATTTTATTGCATATCAATTATGCTCTGACATATTATTCATGTAATTGAAAAATTATTTAATTTTTTTTAGAAGCTTAGAATGATAAAATTTGAAAAAGAAACCATTTTACTACTTTTGAGAATCCATACATTGAAGTAGGCAGATAAGAGGATTTGGCACAATCCTGTCTACCTCTAAATTCCACACCAGTGTTTATACTAATAACTACTTAATTTTGAATTGGCAAACTTACACATATTTATAGTATCTGAGAAACTATCTTATCTATGGATATGATGGGAATTCAGCATAGTAAGGCAGGATAGGAATGTCTCAAATAAAATAAAGGCAGATTATGAGAATAAAGGTGTTTAAGCTACTTCACATTCTGGGTATCTCTAGCAGCAACAAGTTTAAAGCCAGGCCCTAAAAATTATGAGCAAAACTGAACAGATGAAGACTATAACCAGAAAATGTTGACTGCTGCTTGGTCTGTCAGTTGCTTCCCTCCCTACTGTACATTTCCAAGTCACAGGTCATAAACAGCACTGGAATTCTATGATACACATTTATATTACATAATATTTTACAATAGATAGCATTTAATATCATGTTATTATTATTATTATTGCCATCATCATCACCATCATTATAATACAAAGTATTTTCTGCCATTCTAATATGAGAGATAAATAATGATATGAAAGACTGCTTAAGTAATTTACAGAATCTGGGTGAGAATGGACAGGGAACCTCATTATTTTTAAATAATTTCTAAATAATTTGACTGTGATATTTGACTTTAGGACACTTCCCTAACAAAAGGGAACTGAATTAGCAATTGCTAAATATTTTAGTGCAGGTACTGAATTAGATTAGTTCTCATTCAAAATGGATAACTACTTCATGCTTAATAAAATATCTTTAATAGCCTTCTAGTTTAGGAATTGTATTATTATAAATAAATTCTTTTAAATAAAATGTCTCTAACAGCCTTTCTATCACAAACCTCACATTCCAAGTTGCCCAATTCATAGTAGGCCCTGCTCTACTTGATGTCACAAACACAGTAGTGACAGTAGTGTAAGATCAAAAAACCATGGCAATGAACAAACACAGGCTGCTGAATTCTCTAGCACACACCAGAAAGAAACTTCAATGTGAACTGCATCGTACCAAACTAGATTTCTTTTGAATAACAGACGTACAACTTCTAGAAAGAGACCAGAGCCCGATGTCTTTAATCCCAGCAATGGCAGTAGTCAGCAAAAGTAAGTGTGAAAGGATAAGGCCCTTAGATGATATTAAACAGGTATTATTTTTCCTACACATTTCTAAAGACTGCATTGCCAGAACTGTCAAACATGAAGATATGCCACTGAAGATTAGTTTTAAAAACCTACATAATTTGGGACCAACCTAGTCGAAAGAACACCTCTGTTCATTGCATAGAATTATGGCTGCTGAAATTATCTGAGGAAATTTTGATTTGAAGCCTAAATACTTCTACAACTACTACTACTACTACTACTACTACTACTACTACTACTACTACTACTATCAGAGTATTTTCTGAAGAGAAGTGGGCAGGGTGTTTCGGAGATGAGTTCAAGTCTGGCTGGCAGAAGATCCCCAAATGTGAAATTTGCTGTAGCTTATTTTTTCTGAGATTTATAATAAGATGTGATGTGAGATATATCTTCTTGGTCAAGGATGTACTTAATTACAGACCATCTCTGGGTTCTTTAGAGTTCAAATTACACTGGAAAGAGGGTGTTTATATTGTTTATCATGAGCAGCAGATTTACTATCTGTCCGTATTTAAATTGTATAATGTGTCTAAATACCAAGGTGACAGGCACACAGTGTGTCATTACACAAATCTATTGAAATAATTCAAATTAAATGCTCAGAAAATCTTGTAACACACTAGATATGGATTTGTTTATAAAGGTTTGACAAAAGTGCCACATGATGGTTCATTACCACTCTAATTAATGAAAAATAGATCCAGTAATAAGCAACAGTCACTGCTATCACTTAATGCTCTGAAACAAGGTTTGCCAGTCATGAAGTTCAAGGGCCTGATTACAGATAATGGACTTAAGCTTCCTGTTGGGAATTTGCTCATTCTGCAGCCTCAACAGAAATTGAACTTTTGACATTTCCATCATGCTGTAGCTTGACTAGAGGTAAAATAGAAGCAGCAGTCGTGAAACTGCTAATGGACTAACTGAAATATATGAAATCTTTCACTCGGCTGGACCACCAGGAACTGTAGTTGCCCTGGAGAAATGTTATATTACTAGAATTAGGCTCAAATTTAAAGTGAAAAAATTCTGAAATAGGAGTTCCAACCCTCAACTTTAAATTGAATGAAATTTAGACACTGGAGTCAGCAGTGCCCTGGCAGCCAGGAGAGCCAACCCCGTCCTGGGGGGCATCAGGCACAGCATTGCCAGCTGGGCAAGGGAGGGGATTGTCCTGCTCTGCTCCCACCTGGGGCAGCCTCACCTCGAGTGCTGGGGGCAGTTTTGGGCACCACAATGTAAGAAAGACATTAAACTGTTAGAGAGTGTCCAAAGGAGGGCAACAAAGATGGTGAAGGGCCTTGAGGGGAAGCCGTGTGAGGAGCAGCTGAGGGCACTTGGTCTGTTCAGCCTGGAGGAGACTGAGGAGAGACCTCACTGCAGTTACAAGTTCCTTGTGAGGGGAAGAGGAGGGGCAGACACTGATCTCTTCTCTGTGGTGACCAGGGACAGGAGCCAATGGAATGGCCTGAAGCTGTGTCAGGGGATGTTTAGGTTGGATATTAGCTAAAGATTCCTCACCCAGAGGGTGGAACAGGCTCCCCAGGGAAGTGACCACAGCACCAAGCCTGACAGTGTTCAAGAAGTGTTTGGACAATGCTCTCATGCACATGGTGTGACTCTTGGGGCTGTCCTGTGCTGCGTCAGGAGTTGGACTTTGATGATCCCTGTGGACCAACTCAGAATATTCTATGATTCTATGTCTAAAATTTGCTTGCTCTTTGGCTTTTTCACACAGGAGTCCCAAAGTCTGTTACAGAGTCAGTGGAGAGAAGGAAATTCCTTTGAAGCCTTCCTCCTCAGACATACAGGTGAGACCAGCAGGATCTTACTCTTCTGACCCAGAGCTTGTTATTTATTTTTTCTAATTATTTTTACAGTGTCTCAAGTGGAAGCTGCCCTTACAGACTGAGATTTCACTGTGATGGTAAATCCTCTGATACACATAGGAGAGTGGCCAGAAGTTCAGTTTTGTCAGGTCACATACCACCATCTGGGAGCCCACTGCCAGAGGAAGGACAATGGACTCCACTTATTTCAGTGTCCCGAGATGGCTTGACAGGGAGTGGATGCCATATATCTTCCCAGTTAGACTTGTCCTCTTTTTTGGGGGGATCTTCAGGGAGCTAAGGCACAGGTATCAAGTTCTTCCTGGTTGTCAGCATCCCTGGTCTCCAAAGGCTCCAGAGAGCAGTTAGAATATGCATTGCTTGGATTGCTGCTCTTCTGAGCAACACAATACAGCCACACACTTCTGCAGTGCTAGCAGCCAAGCTTCAGAGTAATATGCCTGGGAAATTTAGGATTTGCAGGAGTATGTACATATTTAAGTACCTTACGTGCCTGTAAGGATGTGTTGCTATGCCCTTTATTTTGTATACAAGCTCATATACAATCAGAGAAAATGAGGGATGTCAGGTAACATGGGACAAAATACAAATCAAGGTTTAATACTACACTGCTATTCCCATTTTTACAGAAATAAACAAGATAACAAAAGTGTTAAATAATTTGATAGATGTAATTACTAACCTGGTAGCACACAGCGATGCTTGATGAACTAATTTGTCCAAGTAGTGACATTATAGGCGCACTAACAAACACAGAGCTTTGGCATTGAGTAAAACTTCTCTGGTTATTAGGTTATTAATGGAAAAAAATAAAAGCTGTCTGGATGTGACCCTTGAGGCAATCCTCAAATTTGTTATTTCTAGCCCTTAGGCCATTGCCCTATGTTATTTGTGTTTAATCACAAAAAATAATCAGGGAAAAGGTCGGCTGGAGATATAGAGCAAATTTAATTAATAGTAAACAGACTAAGTATTCTAAAATATTATTGTTCTACTGTAACAATAAACGGAAAGAATGATTGAATGGATGACTAAGAAAATAATTAAAAGTAATAGGCCCAAACTGGCCATGTGCTCTTAAGGAGACCTTAGCACTGATTTCATGAAGCCATCTTTTCTCCAGGCTGAACACGTCCAGGTCCCTCAGCCTCTCCTCACAGGGCAACTGTTCCAGCACTGATCATTTTGATGGCTTCACTGAACTCACTCCTGTTTATTAAGGTCTTTCAGGTATGGTGTTGGAGGGAGAAAATGGGGTGCAGTATCTTGGATGTGTTCTAATGAGGGATGAGTAAAGGGAGATAATCATCCACTGATTGTGCTGTGGCTAACACAGCCTTCTGACCTTTGCTGCTGCATCACTCTTTGCCATGACTGCAAAGCCAAGGTGTCAGGCAAATAATTACTTCATGTAGCAAGAACTGCAACATGAGTTGGTTTTTCCTCAAAAGATCAAATCTGGAGAGATGCTGAACATCAGAAACTCCCTTCTGGGACATTAAAGTCCAGAAATGGACCGAAGTCAATCAACAGAAGACACATGCAGAACAGTCAATGGTAAGAAATTCAAGCTATCGGTTTAGTGTCCAGAAGCTGCAGAACAAAGTTTCCTTTCCATCCAGGGAACCAGCATAGGAAGACATCCACAAGCAATAGGCTGTTGTCTAATAATTAATTCTGCTACCAAGTGATAGAATTCCAAGAGGGACAGAAAAGATGCTTTTAAGGTCAGAGACTTAAAAAACATAAGGACATAAAGATAGATGAAACAAGCAGGAGAGGTGAATTTCAGAGAAAGGAGGAAATACCATAATCAAGTGGAATAACCCCCCTCCCCCAGGGTGATCTGTGACAGAAGACCTGTCTGATCTATTTCACCAACAGTAGGAGGGTAGATATGAGTAGTTTCAAGGAAAGCATGGAAATTTATACCAGTCCCCCTGTGAATCATAGAATTATTTAGGTTGGAAAGGACTTTAAGATTATTGAGTTAAACTGTTAACCCAGCACTGCCAAGTCCACCACTAAACTAAGCATCACATCTACATGTCTTTTAAATATGCAGAATTTTGGACAAGGAAGAACTCCTCCATTCAGTTTTGCTGTGAATTAACACCTCAGAGTGAAGTTAATCACTGGTATAAAACTTGCCAATTGAGTGGAGACAGGAAAGGGAGGAGAAACAAAAGCTGACTCAAACAAACTGCTAGTGTTTTTGTACAATGGCATCTGAGAGAGAAGCAAAACACTCTGAGAAGTCAAATGCTTCTAGTAACTTCAAAATCTTTCTGAATTGTTGTAGAAAGTTAATTTTACTAAATTAACAACAGTGCTTTCTTAAGATTGTGCGCTGACAAAACCTGACTACTGCAAAGTTTCAAGTGTACCATAAAATCTTGGAATAATGGTAAGTCTAGTTAAGGAGGGTAGCCATGTTTCATGACTTCCACTTTCTGGGAGGCATGGAAATCTTGGGGCAAATGTGTGACCTCACAAGGTACTTACTCACCTCCCCTGCTGCCCAAACAAAACAAATGCCAGTCCTGATATTTGCCCCTCTCCCACAGTTTCATAAAACAGCATAGATAGGGTGTTTCTTTCTGAGGGGGAGACAATCTGCGGTGCTTTCCCATCTGCTTGTGCAACTTCCTCCATAGCAGCAGTGTCTCCATGGGATAAAGTGTGGATTTATTAGGGAATGAGGAGGAAGGAAAGAAACTTGCTCAACACATTAGCTCTAACCAGCGTACTGGTCTGCCATGCCACAGAACACTATGTGATTCTTGTTTAGACCAGGATGGCGTTCACCTACTGTTTACACTGACACCCTTGTGTTTCTTGGCTGTAGGCATGTGACTCCGTGTACTAGCTGCTGCAGAGATGTATGGAAGAACATGTTGATCCATAAGTTATTTTGTGATATAGGCAGATGAAATTAAAGGATGGATAGAGGAAGGAAGTTGAGAAAAAAGTTGGGATGTTGATATCCTGAAGTTTCACAGATGATCTATAAAAAGCATTTTCTCCAAACCATTAGAAAAATAAGAAATTATCAGATGAATTTGATCTTTGATTTCTGCATTTATTGGGAAACTCTTTTCCTACAGATCCCTTTTCAAAATAGGGTTTTGACTGGCCATAGGTCTATTCACCATTCTCACAGACAAATTCTAGATCAAAGAAGGGGATGAATAGTCTCTTGAAACAGATGTAGAAGAAGTAATGAAGAGGATGCTGTATCCTATGCTAGTGTCACTGCAGAGCTGATATATGGACTGTCATGCAAGACAGGAAGGAACAATGTCATCAGAAGATGTCTTTAGGGAGGTTTTCAAACCTCTTGCAGTGTCTGATCACAGAGGTTAAATAAGAAGAACATGATATGTACACATATGTACGTGGTATCTACATATATATGTACAAGATATGTAGTGTGTCCATTAAAAGCATACATCTCTGATTTTCAGTGAGATCAGCTCTCAACCCCTCATTTGCCCAATAGACAGGCCAGCTGTATGGGATGCATAGGGGAATGTCTTTTGGAGAGGAATCACTGACTGACTGGTTTTTAGGGATGTCGTGATTTACATCTTAAAGGAACCTTGGGCAGATGAGAGTTAACACACATTATTCTGAACTTACAGCTGGTTGCAGTAAACAGAGTCTGATTCCAGTAGTTTTCACTCAGAAGCAAAACAGGAGGGGGAAGGTGTTTATTTTTATCTTAAAATAAACCAGAGCTGGGACACTCACCTATTACACAGAATGGCTTCCTTGCAAAGCGCAGTCTTCCTTGCCATCCTCGGTATCGACAGCAGCATCCAGCAGACCAGATACGAATAATAAATTCCAAACCAAAGACAACAATCATGACAAATTCCTAGAAATGGCAAATAAGAAAAATGTGTTATGTATAACCAACACTGAAAACATCAGGAAACTTATCACTATTGTTTGTGTCTAGCAATACACCTTGAGCATCTGAATATCCCAAGCCAAACTTGGGATCCTGCTTCCCAGGATGGTTGCACATCTACAAGCAGCACACAGTCCCCAGCGCTTCATAGTGAATGGTCTAAGCCTAATCTGAATAACATTAAATATCAGCTAAGATTGGATGCTAAATATGAAACATTTAAGAACCGAATCATACACAAAAATATCAGAGTAAAATACTCAAAGACTTTGGATATTGATCCTCAGAGCACAGGTAATTTCTACTTAGGAAGAATGTTCCATATCCACATCTATAAAATTAGTTCTTAGTTTAAAGGCTAAAAATTTTGGGAAATATATTCTCATTGTTGCAGTATACAGGTGAAGTGACTGAGATTACGACTTTGGAAAATCAATTTGATCCCAGCAATAGGTTAAGGTACACACAAGTGTAATTACAGACAATGGGTATGTAATTGTTTGTAAAGCAATAAATAAATGCCCACCCTAGGCTTAACATTCCCTGGACAACCTGTGAAGGAAAGCATTTAGAAATATTGCCTTGACTGCTTGGCCTGCTTTTCTTTCACATTGGAACTTTCTTTAAGACTGTCTATTTTAATAGCCTCAACCTGTATTTATGCAATTTTTATTCTAAGAAAATCCTCCTTACAACAGTGAGGTCAACAGAGTTGCAGTAATAGAGCTTGGAGAACAATTCAGCTCCATAGCCTAAGGAAATCTGCAGCTTGATAATATGCAGAGATATAGTACCTACACACTGTATGGATTTATAAACTTAGATACTCTTCTGGAATACTATCACAAAGTTATATGTTTTGAAATGAGGAAATACAAATTTGTGTGCTCACAAAAGCAGAAAAGTACTTGATGGAGTTTCTTAAACAGCCCATCAAGAAGAAAGGGATGGAAGTTATGTTTTGTTTGGCAGCCTAATGTATTTCTGTGTCCAGAAGTAAGTTTTTCCTTGTCAGCCAATTAATTTGTTATTCCTGCAGGATGAGGACTAGTGTGGTACTGGTAAGAAAGCACTGCAAATGAATTAAATAGAGGAATATTTGCAAGGGTAGGGTTGATCCTATATTGACTTTTCCCCAAGAAACATTTTGCATGCTTTTAGACTGTGAGACCCTACAACTCCACAAGACAATAAGGCTGTAAATATCATATGTGTCAACTCAAGCATTAACTTACCTGAACAAATGGCATTATTAATGTTGTGTCATGTAATGGTGCTTTACTAGATTATGATTAGGGGCAGCACATTGAAACATTGTGGACTTAATTGCTTTTGCTGTCACAGAACAATTTGAAAACATAATATTCCTTCCTAAACCATGTCAGCTTGTACAACTACATTATATTGAAAGCACTTTTAGAGCCTTCTTCAGTGTCTTCATTTTTGGTTTTGTAAATCCCATGTTGAATGCCTAAATCACAAATGCAGAATAAGATCCCTCTGCTAAAACATGGCTGAAGAAAATGCCACATTTTTTATTAGAAAAGAACACATGGAAAAATGAGTGTGATTGTTTAAGGTTTTCTTTTTATTCTGCTTCAAGAAACTTCAACTTAATTCCACAGGCAGTGTTATTGCACAATTTCAGAAAGGATTATGTACAAAATTGAAAAGGTTCCCAATATAGTAACAATAATTCTTAATAGCTGGCTACCCTGTGGTACATTTCCTTGTAGGAAATTCTGTGTAGGCCAAGAATAAAATGGACAAGAAGCCAACTGGAAAAAAGGAAAAATACGTATTTTAGTTATTTAACTGCTACTTTTATAGTGGTAGTTAAATCATGAATTGTCAAATCTGGTTTACACATTGTTAGATGATGCCTCTGAATTTATGAGGGTTGATGGCAGGCATCCAGGCCATCCGACATCTGATTCTCCTAAGGAAGTTTCTTCTTTGGGACAGGGTAAGATACAGGAGAGGAGGTGTGCAAAGCATGAAAAATCCTTTACTTCCAATAAAAGCTTTTTCTTGTTAAAACTTAATCACATTTCATTTTACTAAAATTTGTTGTTTCCCTGGAAAACATACGGTGTGTACAGATGGGTGATACACTTTGTAAGTACAGAGAAATTGTCCCAGGCATCTTGCAAAAGCTGAATCACACGCACAGCAGTGTGGCCTCTCCCATTCTCTAGACCCTGTCAGGGCCTCTGATGGAGAACTGGCAAGGACAGAAAGTACTTAACAGTCCTGGAAGGACTAGTCCATGGCTTCAATTCAGCTATAACAGTGTCACAAAACTGCTGGTAGGAGTTGGAATAAGGCAATTTTTTTTGAAAGCTTACTCTTCTGGTTCCTACCAGTGCTATGCAGTTTTGTATTTATCATCTGTACTATTGTTAGGTGCTATGCTTGCTCAGAAAGACAAAGATGAGAGAATTTATTGTGTGCTGAAAGCACACAATATTGTGTTTGAGAGTCTGTGTACTACATGGTGCCCTTGTGTGTTAGAGACAGAAATATTTGTCTCTCACACATGAACACATATACTAAAAAGCGAAACTTATTGGAGATACATCTGTTTTGGGAGAGAAAAACAGAAAAATAATATTTTATCTTTTTTTTTGTTTTTTTTTTTGGTGGGTAGGATAAAAGTATAAGATTTTTCTTGAGGAAACAATGTGAAATATCTCTGTTCATCCCTTGAGAAAAAGTTGCCATTTCTAGAACCATTATAAATTTATGCATGGTTATAGTCCCTTAAAATTAACTCAAGTTGTACAATTTTTTCTATTCCTTGGACAATATAAAACCTGTAGTTATAATGAACTCAAATTCAGTAAATGTCTCTGTGCACTGGGATGCTAATAGAACTGCTGCTTTTAAAAATGCTATATGTGATTTTCTTCCACCCAAAACAAATTTCTAGAGATTTTAAAGTACAGTATAAGCTTTAATAAAAGACATTGAAGAAAATGTAGATGGGGTTTTACAATTATTTTTGCACTTTCTGAAATAGTAATGTTTCAAACTGATCCTTATATCCTAGTGACTTTCACTTCCTGAAAGAAAAAATGATTTTGAAGGGAATAAATATAAAACATGATAAAGTCTAAAGGGAAAGGATTTTAAAATAAAAATGTAATGCATTGAAACAGGACTCTTCATAGTAGTACACACAACAACTTGGTTTTATTTTGGATTGGTTCAGGTCAAAACCAGAGAGAGACAAAGAATTCCATACTACTGTTTAAAAAATAATGTTTTAGTAGTCAGGGCACTCAGTCAAAATGTAAGGGCAAACCTCTCTCAAGGTTAATACAGGCCGGGGAATGACATTATTTTTTTCCTATGGCAGCTGTAAAGTTACAAGGTTCTTGGTTTTCCATGGGCAAAAATTGGAAGGATGCATCCTAAACAAGATCAGGATCTTCACTTTTTTAAAAAAATATTTCATTTGGAAGGCTTATTGAAAACTTAAGCATAAATCTAGGCTTTGAAATAACTTGGGTTTACTTCCTTAGCAATTGAAACTGAAAATCAGAGCATAATTGGAAAGGCATGTGACAATATAAATCATTAGACTTCATGCTCTGTAGACTCTCTGTAGAAATGATGCATTCCAAGTATCTCTGTCCTACATATAATATGATGGAACCTCATTAATTTTTAATTACTTATGAGATATGAGAAACAACATTTACATCAGAATGGGGAAATCTTGCACTGTTTATAAATCTGTCCCTCTTCAAAATTAAGCAAGGCTGTATTTGACCTTATGAGTAGGTTTAGATTTACTGGAAACCTAACTCTTCCCTTCCTAGGTAGAGCAGAGATACATTGGCCTTTACCATTTCTTGCTTTTTCCCAATCTTGTTATCCTTTTCCAATCACAGCTGCATTTGCTCTTACATCAGAGTTACCACAATCTGTCACTCTTTTGGCTTTTCAAGCTCACAGTTGCCCCTCCCAGTAACCGCTATGGCAGATGCATTGGTGGTTCAGACAGTGGAAAGTTTTTCTTCCTTCTCAAAGCACAGTTCGTCCAAACTGATGAACATTTCCTTCTGAAATGTTTCTGTGTATGCAGCTCCAGTTGTCATGGGGAGCTAGGCACATGCAAGACAAGCAAGGCTGACATACTTGGGCGTACAATGTTCAGTTGCTTTTGGCTAGCAGTGTGCTCCTGAAGTTTTTACATCTATGTGTGCCTGGGTTGTTACACCACTGCCACAACAAGGGTCACACAAATGGCAGGAAAAGAAAATAAGAGGCCATCCAGAGCAAGGTTTCTGTTAATAAAAAGTCCTGGAGGACTCTAATCAAGTGGGTTGACAATTAAGGAAATCAAGCATACTTTGTCCAATCTAGCTATGATAAGCACTTTTCCCCCCTATTTTTCCTCCTATCCAATTAGGATACATGATATGTTGAAAGTTTTTAGACTCATATGCTTCTCAGGTAGTTTTTAATTATAAGGATTTCCCTAAGTGTAACATTGTAACAGCAAAAAAAGTTTATAAAATAGCTGTCTTATTCTTTAACATAACTGCTTATTAAAAGTTAAAATAATTTGCTGATGATGAATCAGGTGCCTTCACTGGAGACTGTAACTTCTGGGAATTAGAGCAATTTTTGCAATAAGAAAATGACCAAAGTTGAGCACTCTGTGCTGATCTTGGATGATTATGGTTATTTTGCAATGTGTAAATGAGCTGAGGCTTGGATATAAGAAATCCACCCACAAGACAATGTCTCTGCTGTTATTTTAATTATATTTCTGGTATGGAAATTATGATTTTGATTATTCTAAAGGCTAATGAAGTAGTACAACAGAGCTGCAGACTGATGTGAGGATCTGCCTGCCATGAGCTCATAAGAGAACTATGTTTACAAGTGACATTATCAGAAGTCTGAGAAATGGGCAAGAACAGACCAAATGAATCCTCTGTGACAAGCTTTAAGGCCGCAAATGTTTCCCTTCTGAAGACAACATCGCTGCAGTGTAGCTACACTGCAGATCCTCAGCTGGTGTAAATCAGCCAGCCTCACTACACCAACACAACATGAGGAGCAATGTCATCTGATCCTGCTCAGGATACATCCCCTCTTCCCTAAAATCTCATAAACAGGCAAGTCCAGTGTTTCCAAATCAGGAAAGCCCAGTGTTTCCAAATCATTTTGAAAGGAGGTAGAATAAACATGTTCTCATCCTTTAATTTACGGCTGACTGGTTTAAGTATGTCACCATCTGCTAAAATATCTTTATGGTGACACATGAATACTTGACACTATCCAAATAGCAATGCTTTATTACTCATAGTCCAAGAGGATGAGATTGTTTTATCATTCAATTGAAGCAAGAACAAAACACCTCAGCTTCTCAACAACATCTGTCTCTCAAGCCAAAAAAACCCCCTCTCCACTGTCTCCAGGTACTGAGGTCTAAAGCTGGGCTGCACACTTTAAAGATATGCCATTGGGATGTGAGGGTAAGCACAATACTGGTCTGTCTCAATGAAACTTGACAAAGGTCTGAGCTTTAAATAGTTATGATGCAGAATCTGGTGTAGGACTACAGACAATTCTGTTATACTGACCATTTTCCAGATTAAAACAAGCAGATAAGAACACGTGCATGCTTTATAGTTTAAAATAATAGTAAATTTGAGCACATTTGTGTTATTTCTGGTTCTGTACTAAAAAGGGAGATCTTTGATCTAAACAGCTAACAAGCATATGTACATGTGTGTATTTACACTTAAGAAACAAATGTTTTAATTCTTTCCAACTGCAGTTTAACAGAGGGAGAGAGAGACATAAAACCAAAAACATAACCCAGAATAGAACCTATTAGTGGCATATAAATCACAACCAGAGACTTCAGTCCAGCTCCCAGTGCAGTACACAATAAGCATGAAGAGAAATTTATGCACCTTTTTATAATTTATCAGTTTTATAATGGATGTGATACTTCACATGCACTTGCTTTTCCATATCATGATTAAGAATTTCCATGTAGATTCTACATTAATAGAGGATTATTGAGAAATCAGTTTTGTGCCTTTTACTCAAATACCCAGCTACAAATCTATTGATATAATATTAAAAGCCCAGTTATACGCTTAGTCCACGTTATATACGACTTCTGCTACCCAACTCCCTTTTAGCTTTTTGTGTTTATACCCAACACAGCACCCATCAGTCATGCTTCTTCTTTATTCCTTTGTGAAATAAAAAAACTGAGAAGTTTTATTTCAAGTAAAACCAGTTTTGAATCAGATAGCACAATCCAGCAGCAGAATGACATGGATGCCATTTATTTATGTCTTTCATAATCTCTTATAGAATAAAGACAAGTATTTACCACATCAGACACAAACTGCAACTCCTACCACCAAAACTGTGCTTATCTTCCTCAGCATCCTCTGCCTCCCCAGACCAGCAGACCCACTCCACAGCACCATCGTGGGCCAACTGCTGAGGACCTGCTGGTGCCACAGGGCTGCACTGACCATCATGGTTACTGCAATTACCATGTGGGCAATTTGCACGTGTGGGCAAACAGATCCCAAAACATCATCTGGTGGATATGATTCTTCTAGGGACACCCTGGTGATCACTGAATACCTTCTTTCAAATTAGGAAAAGGGCAGTCGGAAACACTGACTTCTCCATGTCTATCCTGCTCCCTCCCAGATACCGCATCACCTTTAAATATGGTGTTTTCCAGCCATCTGCACTCACTGCTTTGTGCCACACCGTTTGTTTATGTGTCAGGTGCAACTACACAACTAAGATAATTCCTTAAAGGAGATTATAGCATAAAACTCACATTATAGAATAATTTTCTACTTTCCAAAATCTTTTTTACCTTTCTCTATGCTTGTTCAGATTTTCTTTCTCTTTAGTGAGGTATCAGCAGTAAATGGTTTAATTTTGGTTTTAAAATTATCTTCATATTACAAACAAAGAAGCTCGGTACAGCTGTACCCAGGCCTTCGCATTTCCTTTGTGAATTCTTCACGCATTTTTTTCTGCTGTAGTCACATTTCTGATGTCATGTTAGAGGCAGACATTCAAGCACACGTCTCTGTAGCAACACAGATCCAAAATTTTCCATTTGAAATGTTTGTGAAGAATTTTGTATCTTTTCTCTGTCCAAAACAAATGTGGAACAGGCATCAGAACTCTGAATCTTTTTATGCCCTGGCATATTGATTTTGTATTGATGCAAGGGGTTTAGGCTAATTGTTATGGCTGATCAGGTACACGTGAATTAATTGATAACATCTGACATGCTGTACTGCAGAGTAGGACAGTGTATTCACTCTTTTATTCTTTGATCTTAGCATGTTTGGAATTATTAAATGCTGGAGACTCTGCAAATGATATCTGCAGTGTTCTTTAAAAATGAATTCTTCTTGCAATTTCCCAGTTCTCAAAACTTATTAAGAGAGTTTCCCTAGGCATTCATCTATGCATTTTGACCACTGGGAGACCTAAGTGCATCTGATATACATTGAAAGATTACCAGTACCAAATATTTTCAGGAAACAACTTTAAGAAAGTGTTTTCTGACAGTTTGTAACTTTTGACAAACTGGTCTTGGTAGGCACTGCACCCAATCAGCCAAAAACCTGCTCATGTATTTAGTTTCTCAAAGATATCACCTCACCAAACATTTCTGCTACTTGGGCAAGTATTTGGTCACAATATTTTTATTCAGTTCCCTAGATTCAGTGAAAAAGTTGAGTTGGTCCCCCTTTTTTAGTCAAATAACTAGTTTTTGAGAGCCAGTATATCAAGTCTTGTGTTTCACACATCATGCCATTTGCCAACTGTTTTGCAGGTTTTCCTATTACCTTTTTTCTAGGCTTATGGAATTTTGGTCTCAGAAAAAGAGAACAAGCCCCTGCCACATCCTCTCAAAAACATGCATATATCTTTGTGAGCCATACATTTCCTGTGATCATATCTTCATATGGCACAATCAGCCAATTCCTGTCTGGTTCAGATGTGATCCTGAAGTTATTATCCTGTCCATGACATACACCCTTTCCTTAGGCACTTCATGGAAGCCTAAAAGCCTAAAATGGCCAGTGCTTATTTTGCTAGTTCACATTTGTAACTCACCCACAACTCATGGTCCTCAGAACTGAGCTTAATTCCAGTTTTTTCTGTGTATTTACCATCGCTTTCACTTTAAACTCTATGTGGATTTTTGTATTGTAGGTATGTCTGCTCTGGATTCTTACAGATTTTTAAAAAATATTTGCCTGTATTTTAATACTTATTTCACAGAACCACAAAATCATAGAACAAGCTGAGCTGGAAGGGATGCATGAGGACCATTGAGTCCAACTCCTGGCCCTGCACAGGACAGCCCCAAGAGTCAATCTGTGTGCTTGAGAGTGTCCAAACACTTCTTGAACACTGTCAGGCTTGGTGCTGTGGTCACTTCCCTGGGGAGCTTGTTCTGGTGCCCAACCATCCTCTGGGTGAGGAATCTTTAGCTAATATCCAACCTAAACCTCCCCTGACACAGCTTCAGGCCATTCCCTTGGGTCCTGTCCCTGGTCACCAGAAAGAAGAGATCAGTGCCTGCCCCTCCTCTTCCCCTCACAAGGAACTTGTAACTGCAGTGAGGTCTCCCCTCAGTCTCCTCCAGGCTGAACAGACCAAGTGCCCTCAGCTGCTCCTCACACGGCTTCCCCTCAAGGACCTTCACCATCTTTGTTGCCCTCCTTTGGACACTCTCTAACAGTTTAATGTCTTTCTTACATTGTGGTGCCCAAAACCACCCCCAGCACTCGAGGTGAGGCTGCCCCAGGTGAGAGCAGAGCAGGACAATCCCCTTCCTTGCCCAGCTGGCGATGCTGTGCCTGATGCCCCCAGGACAGGGTTGGCTCTCCTGGCTGCCAGGGCACTGCTGACTTCATGTTCAACTTGCCATCAGCCAGGACTTCTGGGTCCCTTTCCCTGGCACTGCTTTCCAGCATCTCATTCCCCAGTCTGTCCGTATATGCAGGGCTGCCCCATCCCAGGTGCAGAATCCAGCACTTTGCCTTGTTCAGCTTCATATGGTTGGTGATTGTCCAGCCCTCTGATTTATCAAGGTCTCTCTGCAGGGTCTTTGCCTTTAAGGGAGTCAACAGCTCCTCCCAGTTTTGTATTATCTGCAAACTTGCTTAGTATCTCTTCCAGTCCACCTCCAAGTAATTTCTGAAGATATTGAACAGGACAGGGCAGGTGATGGAGCCCTGTGAGATGCCACAAGTGACAGATCACCAGTCTGATGTCACCCCATTCACTATAACCTTTTGTGCCCAACCTGTGAGCCAGTTGCTCTCCCACTGCATGGTGTGTTTATCCAGCTGTCTGCTGGACCTGTGCTTGAATTCACAGTTTTTAAGCTGAATCTTGTGAACAGATTTCTCCTGTCACTTGAGGAAAGTTCACATTTTGACTGCAGCAAGCTGTGTCTTCACGTGCTTTGTCACATCTCTGCAGAGTGACTGAGTGGATTGCAGTTTTTCTATGTTACTCAGATGGCAGATGTCCCCTAGATTTCCAATCAGCTTTCTTATCAGTGATGTCCTGTGTCCTTTGGCATTCTTTTCCTTTTGATATTTAATGGTTTGTAGAATTTTTTCCTTACATGTTATTTACAACCATGTACTTTGGCTTTCTTCTGGGGACTTATTCTGCATTTCCATTTGGAAAATCAGTATTTCCCTGACAAAGGTCAGATCTGAATTTCTGATAGAGAGTTTGATATCTATCCAGTTTTACTGCTGCAATCTAAACTGTTTGTTTCCTGTTTTAAGGAGGTAGCTCTTGATGTCCATATCAAACTCCGGCATGAAGCCAATAAAATTCAATACTTCAGGATCTAGCATAAACGATTGCAAATCTACATCTGTGGAAAATATTACACTTATTCCTTGGAGCTGATTTCCCATGCCACCTTGTTATCACTTACAGTGATAAAACAAGAAAGAAGACATGTCATGGAAGAGCAGTTGTACAAGGAATGTTGCTCGTTTGTCCTTAAAGGAATTCCAGGACAGCTGGTATGGTCCTTTAGCACAACATGTTGATTAACCTAAAAGGAGATATGCTTTCCCCTTCTCAAAGAATTATATCCTTATTAATCTGAATCTTGACACCTCATCACTGATATCAAATCTTCCTCTTTCCCACTCTTAATCTCAAAATCCTCCTAGAGATTCTGTGTTATCCTAGAGAAAGTGGCCCCTTGAATGGCTGACTAAAAGGCTCTTTTAATACATTCTCTGCCTTTGAATAATAATTCCCCTTGTTTTAGGAAACAAAGAATCAGAAACTGATTGTTCTTAGTACAGTATCTCCTCTCCTGACTCTCTGCATATGGCCATACAATGTCTTCAACAAGATAAGCTAAGTAACAACTCATATAGGAACTGACAACAGTATCATAAATGAGTGTAATATATCTATTTAGAAATTCAACACTGACTTTCTTACTGCAGGTTAGTAATTTTAATATTAAAATTGTACCAAGTAATGATTTTGTTACATTTATCACTGCCTGTGGGTTTGCTATTTCTATTCATCTTTCTTCACTGCACATTACCACCCATTTCTCTATACATGCCTTGTTTATTCAGAGGAATGGAAAATAATTTCGTCAATGGTATTTCATCTAGCAGCCACTGACTTGGGGCAACTCTAGTAATCTTAACATTGCACATTAAATTCAGATTTCTTGTTAAACACAACTGATTGGTAGTTCTGCCTACCTGGGAATTGCTCTGGCAGTGATAAAACCTCTCTTGCCTTCTACTGCATTTTCTGCAGAATGCTGTAACACTTGAGGTAGCTCTTCATAATTATCCTACCTTCTTCAAGTGATTCAGTTATGAGATTTTTTTTGCCCTGATTGCAGATCACATATGCAGTTTTAGTCATCTTTAGTCATCCAACCCATTTAAGCTTTCCCAATAGAATTCTCATATATTGCATTTTTAATTACAATAGAAAAAATATTCTATTTAACATGTGATGTTTCAATCTTTTCTTTACAAAGGTTATTTCTGCTTAATACAGAAGAATAAAAGAAAATAAAGGACAAAACATTGCTAACAATATAATCAATCCCAGAACTATATCAATAATAGGCTTATGCCAGGATTGAGACATCTTTATTCTCTGATCTGTTGAAGTGTACTTATCACCCTCAGCATTGTTGACAACATATAGCTGCCTCCTGTTGACAATAAGTACATATCTCGAGAGTCTTATATGCAGTGCTGTGTTCTGTTGTGAGGAAATAATTGTTATGGTTACTTTCGTCTCTCTCTCCATAGCTACAGTGTGTACTTGTTTGTTACAGAGCTTTGCTGGTTGGTTGGGAGTGCCAACGCTGCCTCCTGAAAGAGGAATTAAGAGCTTTGAGGACAGCCACTGTTTTCAAATAACTTTGTCTTTTCATTTATGTTTTTGCTTTTTGTCAGACTTCCTCCTAATAACTTTGAATTTCAATGCATCCTGCATTTAAATTTCCAGTGGGAAGTCTGCTCTGTTTCTATGCAAAGATTCACAGGCAGCTATGATGAACTCTAGTCCAAATTTTTGCAACAAGTCAGCTCTGACTTGATGAAATCAGTATACATAAAAGGAGAGCATCAAGACATGAAAATATTCATTTTGGTAAGGTAAGAATATTTTCAAAGCTAACAGCCACTTTGTTTTGACATGGTTGAATTGCTTTTTGCCCATGTTATCACCTTGTTATAATATTAGTGTACATGAATCTAAACAAGGCTGACAACATGAAGGTTTCAACCTTATCAACACTATATTTCCCTCTCTTGTACTGCCTCTACTAACAGCAGTGTTGTATGTCTAATATAATTTTGCAGAGATTTCTATGAAGAATTTTGAAATGTCAAAACTGAGATTTGATTTGGAAAATAAAACATTAGAAATTAGTATTTCTTGAGAAATATTGATTTTGAGTTTTGACAAAATCACTGTTTTTTAGCTCAGGGATCAATTAATCTGTTTTTCTCAGGAGTAGACTCAACAAAATTACAGTAACATGGTCTACACCCTACTGTTGTTAAAAATGCATCTATAATTGAAATCTTTCAAGATCATTCAGTTTTTCTTTTTATGCCTTGATAGCTGTTCCTACAGAGCCATCTATTACATCCTTGATCAGGTCTGGTGGTCTTTTATTCAAGCATGGCAAGAGGATTCAAGTGTTGGTACAATCTAAACTGTAAAATGCTGTAGGTGTTTTTTTTTTTTTAATTGAGCACTATCTCCCTTTTTTAAATCCACTCTGGCTAACTTAAAGATGCTGTCGTGGATTTGTATGATTACATCCCTGTGGATGTCTGCTCTACTTCCTGGAGCAGAGACAAATTGAATATATGCTTACCTGCTATGGAGAAGTGATACCCTATGTTTTTAAATCAATGTGTGTCCTCTTTCTTTTATTCAAAAAAATTAGGCGAAAAAAATTCTGGAAAGATGTTAATTGCTAGAAGAACTTAGTAGACTCTTCTGTTGGATTCATGTAAGTGACCACAGTACAAGAAGAAATCGGCTTCGTCTTGTGAATGCTGTCTGCTTTTATATCTTTGGGAGCTATTTCTGCCCCACAAATGTGTTCCTAGAGTACATTTTCAGAGGCTCTTATTCTACAAAACTGGGTACAGCTTTCTACACCAGCCATTTTCAGAGAAAAACACAGAAGATATTTGACAAAACCAGTCCTGCAGAAATTCACTTGAGATTTTTGATCTCCCCATCTTGATTAAAAATTAAAATTATGAAAAAAATAGCACATTTTGTCACTTCAAATAAAAATGACATTTTGTTTCCCACAACTTCAACCTTAGTTTTAAGCCAAAAATTCTAAAATAATCAAATACACAAATAATAATTTATGCCAGGTCAAATGAAGCATTTAAACTGATCCAAGACTTTTTTTTTTTTTACTTCTCAATTTGTTAAATCTTAATGAGTCAACTCAAATTATTTTATTATTTTCTTGCATTGACAGCAAACAAACAGAAGTGAACCAGAAATTCACATAGCTTTAAGCTTCAGTTGAAAATGAACTTAAAATATAGAGAGTTTGGTCAAGAAAGTGAATGACCTCCAGTTCCAGATAATATTCCTTCTTGGCTATCTTCCCCAAACGATTTAATTTTGCCTTCATAGCCTCGGTTTTACTCCCCTTGTGTTTATTATTTGATAAAGTGCTAGCAAATGTACTGGTAGATCAGCAATATACCAAATATTATTTTCTTGCTGTGTTAGTTGGATTCTTAAGCTGCTTGATGTTTATTTTGGTGCTGAAGTAGATTTTTATTCTACTGCCTGTCTGGGATGTATCACTGCTACAACTCAAGTGCCAGAAGTTGTGTGCACAGATGAGGCTAAAGCATAATTATCTTTGTAGGTACAAGGATTTTTATCTGATGCTCTCCTCCTGGTTACTCTTATTATTTCTGGATGCAAATCTAACCAAATTAATTACTGATGTAATGATCCAGCATTACTGTATGTAACATGCACTTAACTTATCTGCAGGACTTTCATTTTAAGCATAAAATTCAAATATTAAAGGCGTTTCCCTTGACGGGTTCTCTGATAAGGAGAAGATGTCTTGGAACACAGCAGTACTTGTGTGGATGCCAGAATTGAAGCTGTGTCCAACACAACACAGCAGGGCAGGTTTGCCTCGGCTCTGGGAGCAGAGCTGAGGCATTTCTGCAGCCCAGATGAGTCCATCAACCTCTGCTGAAGCCCAGAAGCTCTCAGCTGTTACTGCTTTCCTAAACAATGACTTGCTTTGAGCTATCACACATTGTTGTATGTTTCTCAGAGAGTATTTAGGATGCAGTGATTAGGAGATCTGTTCTTTGCTCCCTTGTAAAGCAAGGCTGGGACAGATAAACAGAATTGACTGATTGCAGAAGAATAATCTTCTCAGCTCCTCTGGCCTTTCTGAGAGAGAGGAAAAGGTTTGCTCAGCTCATCTACACTTCCCTCTTTAATCTCCCTGTGTAATTGGGAATAGCTGCAATACGTCAAAAGCCAGAGGTGCCAGTGCGTGCAGCAGCTCAGGTATTAAGTTGAAGGAGTATTACATTAGCTTTTTAGCCAATTAACATGGCTGTAGCAGAGACCATCTGGAATAAATCTGCAAAACAAACAGTTCACAGAAACCCAGCAGGCAGGTCTACGGATTGTTATACAGTATTTCATTAGAAAATAAACATACATCTTCTATTTCAAGTGCAAAGCAAAACCAGATCTGAGAGTTAATATGGCTGTCTTACTAAATGACACATTTGGAAGAGCTGTGTGAATCACTGCAAGGAAAAGGTTGCAAAAACTCTAGTGACTGCAGTTAGGTGTCAGCACAGCCAAAACACTGCTCCTGAGCTAATGCAGAAATGTATTTTCCTCTTGGTTTGTGGTTGCAAAAGCCTGCTTTGATAACATTGTTAATATCGGCTGATGATTCAGTATTCAGAGAAGGAACAAACCATGCATCAGCAAGCTGCAATAAAGCAGCTTCAGCCTGCTTCTGGAACTTCGTACTTTGCTGTGTTTATATTTTTCTCCATTAGAGAACCACAGCAGGAGATGCAGAACTCGTCATCACTAGGTTTATTTCTGCTAAAGTAGGCTATAGCATAGAAATGTTGGACAAGGCTGGTATTGATGCTTCATGGATCAATCATCCACCCTTTTTCTCCTTAAGGCCTATTCTATGTTCAGAGGATGCCACGGGATGTACAGTCAGAGCAGTCAAGATGGACAGAGTTCATATTTGAAGCCATAGCAGCAAAAAGCACGACAGTTTCCCCCAGCACACTGAGCAGCCCTGCTCAGCTGATGGACACCTCTACAAGGACTGGTGCATCAGCTCTCAGAGCTCACCACACCTCTCCCCGTGCTGGGAGCAAGACCAGGGCTTCACAGAGCTCCTCCACATTGTGGCTCCTGTGAGACTCAAACGAAGTACAGGGAATCAGCCAGCTGAGGAATCAGCAGTGGTAAGTGTACCAACACAATCAACAAATATGTGGCTCATGAGAAATGCATATTTTATGTCAGAACAAATGGCATTTCTGCCACCAATTTGCATAAGTTTACAGGAAAACAGATTACTTGTCACAAAAGCACCTGCTATTACAAATAGGGTATTTTCAGACTAATCAGATTTTCCAGATATCTATACCAAAAAATCGTAGCAATTAGTGTACCAATTACAATAATAAAACTAGCTGCAGAATATTCAAACAAACTTCCACTTGCCAAGTGCTGTTCCGATTTGTTAATAATGCGTCTAGGTATGAGTGTAGGATTAAATCTGATCATTTTTATCTGGTTTAACCACCTGATCTTTTCTTCGGAGAAAGAAAAAGCCCTAATATGGCTAGGAAGAAAAATGCAACTTTTAGCATGGTTCTCCCTAATTAGTCCTGCTAAGGAACCATCCAGTGGAGCAGAACACCACATACCTGCACCTAGCCAGCTCTGGACATTTATTTCAGGTATTTTGATGCAGTGGCCCATTGTGCTGTAAAGACATAGCATGCACCACTATCATGCTTATCAGCCTGCTCATGCCATAATTAATTAGGGAGCTGTTCTGAAGACCAGAGATTTTGGATATATACAGTGATGACAATTCAAATGTTGGCATTTGTCAACAGTTACTTCACCTCAGGCACTACCTAACAAGCCACAGTCTGCTGAATACATGGAACTGAAATAACCATGGTAACTCCGGGTATATAGTGACATTTTCATGTTCACTACTGCCTCTCCTTAGGCCATCACTTGCAGAACTAAATGGCCCATCAAGAAGCAGATTAATAAAGTGGCATCCGTACAATGCATGAAAAATGTTAAGCACTTCTAGGGATCAAAGCCATTTTCATTTACCTCAGAAGGGGAAAAGGAGAGATAAACATAATACAAAAGCATGTAATACGAAGAAATAATGAAGCTACCACATCCTACTGCAGCAACTGCTACTAAAATGTCAGTATCTACCAATAGCTAGCCCAAATTGGTATCTAAGATACCAAAGTTAATTCCTATTTTAAGTGCCTCTTACTACATACTGACTTTATAAATGGCAGAAGCAATATCAAAAGTCTTTCATGCTCAGTCACTGCCAAATTGCAGTAGAAAATCTATCAGTTATGAAGCACAGCAATTCTCAAGCAAGGAAGGGGATACAGTACAGTACTTTACCAGCACTGTCTTACCATCTGACCTGTTTTTAAATAAAAAGATGGTGGAATTCTCTGTTTTATCATTTTTTCATCATTCTGATGAAAAGTCAGATCTTTTAAAAATGTTTCATTATTGTATTGTATTATTTCCTCCATGGTGAGGGAGAGGATTTGAGTGCACACAAAAATATCTGTAAAACTGTCTTGTATTTAGAATTTTCACTTACCAAAATGAAGAGACAACCAGAGGCAAGTTTTGTGTGTTCAGGAATAGTAGAAAACACGGACAAAATCAAGCAACCAAACACAAGGAGAAAACTGAAAAAGAAAGAATATTAATAATTGTTAATATTTTTTCAGTACCCTAACCCAGTATCTATATTGATCCTACTTCACCAACATTAATAGAAGACTGTCTCTGTATAGTCTTCATTAGTAGAGGGGAATACCGACACTAATCAATTCATTAAAGACATTAGAAGAATAACCCACTATTAAATCCATATGTTTCTGAGCGGCACTGCTAGAATTAACAGAAACAAGACATTCTTGGGAAAATGACCCAATATACACAGATGTTACTTTTTGTATCCCAATCCTGTACCTTTATGCACTCCAGTGTCTTCAAAGAAAGATCTCCAATGGGAGAGTTGTTTCCCAGGTCTGAAAAATTCATTTTTCCCACAACTGACCACAAATACCTGCTGCATAAAGCTTCCTGAAGAGCTAAGTTGCATATTGCACCTCTCTGTCCATCTGAAACAACCTCCTTCTGAGAAACAGACTTCATGTACAAACTGCCAGAAGTGAGAGCTATGGAATCACTGTTCTCAACGAACAGGCTCCATTCTGGGAACAAACTTAGTATCATATGATCCACTGAAGAAGCTAAAAGAATTAAGACTTACACAAGCCGTGCAGTTACAATCAGGAAAACATGAGCACAGTTTTGTGTTTGCACGAGCCTGTATGTTTCATGATACTGATGAATACACACAGGCAAAGCAAAGCTAAACCATTTTGCAAGGAAGATCCAAACAAATGGTATCACTGCAGAAATTCTTGCATATCCCATGTCCAATCCATAGAGCATACAGCACATGTGTTTGCAGACATGAGTATTGCTCCGAGACATACACTGTTGGTGGGTAAGGATTATCATTTCCTCTTCTACGGCTTCACTAACAATACCATTGTGCTAGTGAAACCATCTGTGAACTGCATCAGAAAGAGGTTCATTTTACCCACAATATCATGAACTGACTAATCAGAAGCCAGTAATAATTGATTCTACCAATGTTTTGCTAAATTATTTCTTAAAACGTGTCAGTCATGCTGTGCAATGAATCAACCAACAAACAGCAGGTCTTTGACTTTTGTCTGAATTGCTGGGGCTCATTAGCAGATATTTTAACCCACATGAATAGATATTGTACTTCATGCAGATACATATCCCTCCCTGCCTTTATCTTGACCCATGATTCTTTCATTATACCTTCTCTCCTCCATCCAGCTGAGGGGTGGGAATTTTAGGGAGGCTTTGGTGGGCACTCAGTGTCCTTCCAGGGTCAATGCACCACTCTCTGAAACCTCTGCCCCCAAAGATTGCAGAACCTGGCTGAAAAAGATCATGGTCTGCCTTTGAAGTGAGCTCTGCTTTGAGCAGGATCTTGGACGGGAAGACTCAAAGAGGCTTTTTTCAACCTAAATACTTCTGTATTTGTAACTACTGGATATAACATTAATATATTATTGCATCTCCATCCACCTGTGCTTCAGGAGCTATGATTACTTTTTTCCATAGAACATACGGATTTTCCATAGGGATGTAATATAGTAGTGCTATAATATATCCAATGCATTACACAAATATATTAGTCTAGTCTTCAGAATTTCTAGTAGAAAATCTTTGTCTGCGATGCAATAAGACTTTGGAGGCGCATTTTGTAACATATCACTTAACTGCTAGGGAGAAGTTCTACTCTGAAAATCAAATATGGAAGGAGCTTGCATATAAATCCTGTTAAGGACTGTAAATAAAACAGTATTCAGGAGGGTAAAGTACACATTTGGCATACACCATTGGCAAGTCTTATTTTCTAGACTGGAGAAAGGTAAAGATTAACACATGCCTCAAGGTTTGATAACTCATTCAAGACTCATGCAGTCTCAAGAACCAGTACAGGCTGGGTGGAGAATGGATCGAAAGCAGCCCTGGGGAGAAAGACTTGGGGGTGTTCTTGAGCAAAAAGCTCAACATGACTTGGCAATGCACACTTACAGCCTAGAAAGTCAACCACATCCTGGGCTGCATCAAAAGAAGCATGGCCAGAGGTTGAGGGAGGTGATTCTCCCTTTTTGCTCCTGGGAGACCCCACCTGGAGTGCTCTATCCAGCTCTGGAGCTCTCAGTACAAGAATGACATTGACCTATTGGGACACCTCTTCTCCCAGAGAAGAGCCACTAAGCTGATTACAGTGCTGGATCACCCCTCCTGTGAAGACAGGCTGAGAGAATCAAGGTTGTTCAGCCCCCTGCCAGAAGGAAGGCTCCAGGAAGACCTTAGACCTTCTGCTACCTAAAAGGGGCCGACAAGAAAGTTGGGGAGGGAATTCTCAGAAGGACGGGAGATTTAGGTTAGCTATTAGGAAGAAATTCTTTACTGTGATGGTGCTGGGGCACTGGAACAGGTTTCCCAAAGAAGTTGTGGGTGCCCCATTCCTGGAGGTGTTCAAGGCCAGGTTGGATGGGGCTCTGAGCAACCTGGTCTAGTGGAAGGTGTCCCTGCCCATGGCAGGGAGATTGGAACTGGATGATCTTTAAAGTCCCTTCCACCCCAAACCATTCTGTGATTTTGTTTTTCCATGATACTGTGATTCTATGATTCTATAATAAGTGACAAAAATCCATCTTGTGAGCAATTTTTCTCCCCTTCACCTCACTTTATAAAAATGGAAAATCTCATAGAACATTACTGGTAGTTTCAGCTGCTACAGCCTTCAGATGCAGCCCCCCTATAATTACATCCTACTGACATAGGCATAAATGTGGTTTCTTCTCATTAAGGCTTGCATGGAAGGCAAAATAAAATTAAGATGTGACTAAGAATTTACAGTAAAAAAATGTAATTTCCTTTTGTTGAATTTCTTTAGACCTGAATCAATTAAAATGACATTTGCTTACTTCCTTTGTGTTTAGGTATTAAAAATTGCTTGTTTGGTTTTATTCCTGCAATACCAACTAAATTGGAGGCCTGGTTGTACTGGGTCTTGTCCAAACACACAATACAAGTTTTCACTTGGAAGAGATTTCTTATAGCACAATTACAGAAAACAGACACAGCCGGAAAAAATAAAGTTTCTTGTTCCCATATCACAGTTGGAGACCATGGCACAGTAAAGGTAAGGGACTTGCCTAAGGCTACATAGAAAGTCTTTAAATGTGGAATAAACCTGAACCTTTTAAGTCACAGCCCAATCCTACAGTCACAAAACCATTGTCCACTCACCCACCACTTGCTTTGACATAGTCTGTCAGGACTCTGATTTAGAATATCACTGGGGGCAAAGTGTTTATTCACAATAGATGGGAAAAGTGAGTCAGAAGAGGGAATGAGTACAGTTAAGCAGTGTATTAATCAAAATAAAAGCAAATATTCAGGAGAGCCAGGTGCAGTGTAGATTAGCACCTGGTTGACACAGTTCTGCAGTTTGTCCATGAAAAGCAGAAACAATCCTCAGAGCAATACATAAGAATAGTCTTGGAAAGAAATTTTTCCAAACTTCTATAACCTTTGTTCTCAGTTTTTTGAGAAACTCTAAAAGGAATGGAGCATCATTATTAATTATTATTATGATTATTATTAAAGAACAAAAGGAAAATGATTGCATTTATCCACCCACACATTCAAATCTTGCCCCTCTGTCCCGCATTCCTCCCTCCATCACTGAACACTTTTTTACTGCCAGTCAGCGCATTGTGTCTAAAATTAAACTGTAAGCACTTTTGGATAGGAGAGAAATCTGGTCCTACAAGCCTGGCAAAACTCAAAGCCTGCTTTTAGCTGCTGTAAAGCGCAACACTAGCAACAAAAGTGGAATACTTTCAGTAGTTTATATATCACTGAAGTGCTTTCCCTCAAAGTAAACTGATAATCAAGATTCACAGTTTTTTCTGGTGCAATCTGTTTACTCAGGTCATGCAATGAAAGCACCTCTCTTTTTCCCCAGTTGGAACAGAAGGCATGAAGGATGCAGCAACACCTTTCACCTGGCTGGATGTTTAACTAGGATCTGCCCAGCAAAACAAAATTCCTAAGGTTCAAACATCACAGTGGTCAAAGTTTATCAGAAATTGCTCTTTCCTATTGTGAACTATTTCTCCAGTGACAGATGAAATGTAGATGATTGCATTAAGCACTGGACAGTAATTTGATAACCCTCAATATAAGAAAAAGTATTTTCCCATGCCATCATTTGAACTGGGTGCTATGACACATGCTGTACAGCATGCTGCTGTAGGTAGAGAGTAGTACAAAGCAAAACACAGGGCAATTATATTTGGCCTCTAGTGGTTCAATCTGGATCATATAATTGTTCAGGCTGAAAAAAAACAGATGGTTTTTCCTCATGCATTCGTTCAGTATCAGACAGTAAAACATATGCCTCAGGCAGGAATGTCCCATAAAATTATTCAAGTACTGCCATAGCCCTGTATTTTTCAAAAGCAGCCACTTCCATTTTGTTTCAGCAGTAATCAGTTTTGTTGCAGATCTTTTCATCTTATTCCCTGGCTCCTGAAAGCATACACTAATTGGAGAAAAGCCAGTTTATGAAAGATAATATAACTCAGAAGCTTTGATATTTAATCAATCCTCCACTCATAAACTTTTCTTATTGGTTAATTAGGACCTACCAATTTTCCATTTATATAATTTTCAGCAGAATTTTACTACAGTTTGTGATTTAAGGGCTGTTCATATGGAAGAGGATGTTCAGCTTAAAGCAATTTTTAAAACATTACTAAGGGAGTATCATAAGGACCAAAAATACACCCAGGGAAGATATTTAAGAGCTATTTTCCAACATAATTTACTGCTAGAATTAAAATAATCAGAAGTTAAACATCTGCAAACTTTTGTGGCCTCTTCTGTAAATAATAAAAAAGTATCACTGTTAAAGTGGTGTAATTAAACAATTAGACCACCAGAGTTATTTTCCAGTATTATTTGAGGTCTGATTTAATCCCCATAAAGGTAAGGGCATTCAGGATTATGACCAAAAATGTTTGCAATCCATTGGCAGTGCCATTATCCTGGATTTTGTGTGGAAGGTAGAAAATGTTTGAAAGCTTTTGCTGACTTTAACTGCAAACCAAAAAGTAGCTCTTTTCCCACTGGTACAATAATGCAATTGCTTGCAAATTTAGAGCAAGTTGTTTGTGTTCACAAGGTCCAAGTCTACAAAAAAGCTATTAAAGCCCTTTCCATAAGTAATTATTTCCACAGCCAGGGGCAGTGCCCATGCTTTCTTGACAGTGAGGAGGATCTTGCTGAGTTGAGTACCCAAGTGCTGCCTTTACATGATTTTTTAATCATCAAATGCATAAAATCTGTGTGAGGCATCAGATAAATAAATGTGCTGAAAATGATACTGGATGGGTAGCACCAATAGATACATTACAGTTTTAGATAAGTGGATAAAATACCCAGAGAAAACCCTATAAAAAAAAATGGAAGGAAAGAAAGACAGTCTTTCACAGCGCTGTTACACTTTCATGGGGACTATTAATTTTGCTGCAGCGCTCTCACAAAAAGCACAAAGAGAGATATGTGATAAACAGGCTGCCCTACATGAGGACTCTTCCTCAGCTAGATGTTATCAGCATTCTCACCCTTCATGATCTGTGAGAAAGGGAGCTTCAGTGTCCCATACAGTTGTTGGGCACAGAAGAAAAATCATCATCTCCTGGACCGGGAGTTACTGTTATATATATCTCTATATATCTCTTTCTATATATATATACACATGTATATACACACACACAATTTACAAGGCACCAAGTTCCCACAGAGGAGGAATTATGCATACTGTTCAACTGAGAGTGGGTGTACCATATTCCATCCCAGAGCAGACATGCAGACACGAATTCTCAAGGCAGGAAGGCAGAACAAATCTGACAGCACCCTCAGCCTCTGGGCATTTCCTGGAAATGGCCTCTCTGATAGGCTATGGAAACGGAAACACTGAGCATTTTCCTAGCTTCAGGAAGAACTGAATGTGAAAACGTCATCTAGTGCAGGTGTGAGGCAGACATTTACACAGGTCCTGCAGTATCTCCCTTAAAAAGTAATCTTTTCAACATTCCTATAAAACAGATAATGCACTGCTGACATGGTGGAAAAGAATACAGTTTAACAGTTTTGATAGTGCAAGCCATGTGGATTAAATTTTCCATCATTTATCGTTTCAGTGTGACTTGTTTATGCAAGAAAATGAGATATGACAAAGGTTATTACAATTTGTTAAAAATGTTTGACAAAAGCTGCATGGAGAATAAGTGCTCTTCCATAGAAAAAGCTCATAAATTTCTCTCACAGACTTTCTTTAAAGTGACTTGCACTTCAACCTTTTCTTCAAGTGGAAGAGTGTAGCATGTTCAGGGCTTGATACTGCACTGCTTTCTACCCAGAAATAGTATAACCCTGGCTGTGGAGAGTTAGAATATGAAGACCTCACAGTCTTAAAATGGCAAAATAAACTGAATAGGAAGCTTTATAAATAATTTTTGAGATTAAAAAAAATTGCAGCAAACCTATCTTTTTATATAATCTTTCTTTAGGTTAATTAAAAAGGAAACACCTTTTCCAGAAATATAGAAATTTAACTGAGTTTCAATTCTGACATTTTTTAAGAACTGAGCATGCTGCTAAAGCAACTTATTTAGAAAAGTGAGTTTTGTCAGGCTGTGATGGATAAATTCTGTTTTAAAAGTATTTTATTTTTCATTACACTGTGGGATGTTTATTCATTCTAAAAATTAGAACAGATTATCAACAGTTTTATTGTAAAAAGTAGAAAGAGTTTAAATTTGTGAAAGAAGTGTTGTGAACCTAAATTGTTCTTTTCTGACATATTTTTAAGGAATCATATTTTTAGCAGTCTGCTAAGTGATTGTATTTGGCTTCTATTGACAAAGCAATGAAGAGGCTGTAAGAGGAGATGATATCAAAACAAAGCAAATCAAATAGCTCAGGTACCTATGGGGCACAAATAAAAATGTCATTAAATGCACATTTGATAATTCATTCCACAACAGACAAAAAAATAAAACATCAAGGTAAGTTTCTCCAGTGTTCTAAAAAAGGAGGCATCATTCTTCCTTGAGCAAGCACATTAGCTTAAAAGAAAACAAAACAAAACAAAAAATGCTTTTTCTTAATAATCAGAGATACTTGTGACCTAGATATTTTCCATTTTCATTGGCTTAAACAGGAGATATTTTTGACAGAAAAATAAGAATAAAGCATTTGCTCCTCCAGATTTTAACTATTTTAATGATTGGGAAGCATAATACTGATTTGCTGCAAATCTGTAGAAAATGACAAAATGCTCCTTTTATCACTCCCAAAGAACAGGTCTTTTTGTAAACCAAAATTTTCAAATGTGAATGCTTAATTTAGTAAATAAAATTCAATATTTGGACAACTCTGTAGGTTTTTCCTTTTTTATCAAATAGCTCCAACTCCCAGTGACAAGTCTGGTAGCTTACAAAGCAACATTTGCTTGACCACAGATACTTAATAAGAAGATTAATTAAAATATTATTAGAAACTATGTTGTCTTTACCACTGAGCACAGATTGCAGTATTTATATATTTTTTCAGAACATATACAAAATTAATTAAAAAGTTAATTACAATGAAATAGAGAAAATTTAAAGAACTACAATATGAAGATGAAGAAGTGAAAACCACTATATAACCTTTTCTTTAAAATAATTTTTGTATTGCAGTCTATTTGTTCTAACCTTTTTCACAGTCTAGGGCAAAGGGAAGTACTCATATAACGTTTTTCTGTAAAAGTGCTTGCTAACATACTGTACTCAGATGTCTTGCTCACCAGAAAAATAATCCTGAATATAAGACATGTATAGATGTGCAATAAAGAAATGTGTTCTGTAATCACCAGCATAATCCACTACAAAATCAGCTTTTCGGCTGGGTATTTTTTATGCTACAAGAGTTGCTTGTTGCTCAGAGTGCAGCTCTGGCAAAGCCAAGGTGTGATTTACTGCCACAGGGCCAGACATCAATTACCTTCATTGCTTAATTGACCACCAGTGGCCAACAGCACCAACACTGGCTTTGGCAGCTAAAATTAAGAAGGAAACACACTGTGTCGGGGAAAAAAAGCCTGCCTACCTTATCCTCTGAAGTTAATCCCACTCACTGTGACTCAGCTGGACTCCTGACTAACGTGATAGGAAACAACATTCTCAATGGCTGCTGATTCACCATTAAATGCTGACGACTGCCATTAGAATCATTTTGGCCTGGGCAAAACAAGTTTCCTAGACAATTCCTGGGTATGGTTTGGGAGTTACCATATGTCTGGATTAAATATTTCTCTGGACTTGCCAGTACATGTTTTACTAGGGATAGGTACTTCTGGATGTCAACTGATTGTGTTGAAAAAATACTATCAAACCAGCCTATTTAGCAAATGAGCTGTAATTTACCAACAGTGGGGATATTTCACGTCTGGGTACCTGAGGATATATCACAGCACAAGCCTGCCAGAGTTCTAGAAGCATTTGGGCAATGCTCTCAGGAACACGGTGTGGTTCTTGGGGCTGTTCTGTTCAGGACCAGGAGCTGGACTTTGATGATCCCAGTTTGTACCTCCCAACTCAGAATATTCTCTGATTCTGTGATTTCAGTACTATTTTACATCTTAATCAAAGGTAAAGATGGAGACAAAATCTGTTGAAAATTTAACCATTCAAATTCAGGTGCCTGATTGACATATTTTAATAAAATCTTGGGATTAAGACAATTAGCCCACCTTGACTATGATAGGTTGATACTGCAGGAAGCACCTGAGTCAGCTGTGCATTTTCACTAAAAATACTTCATCCTATTGAGGAGCTCTGGAACAAAAATCAGTTTCCTCATGTCTCTTATTTTTCTCCAGTAGTCTGTTACATTCTGGATTTTGCTTTGGTTTTACATTTGTTTTTTCACTGATGTATAGTCAAAAACATTGACAATTAAAGAAGTTTTTCAGGGGAAAGGACACTCAAAGGCAGTCATACAAAGATACTGTACTGTAGTACATGAGCAAAAGGAACTTCTTGTAATCATATCTCTCAAGAAGGCATCTTAGCAACCCTTGGCTACTTCTATAATTTTTTATCCTTCAAGATGTATGAACAAAGAAGTACCCACAATGAACAAAGAAGTACCCACAAATTCTCCAGCAATAGCTTTCCAGGCTGAAAAATAACACAGTTGTTCTGCAAGTAATGCTCAGTCCGATGATATAGATGAAGAATCTGTGAGATACTTGACTTTGTATAGGGGCTCCAATTTATTTGCTGTCATTAAATGTGGTTATCTCACATGTTAACCAGAACACTAAATAAGACAATAAAGCACACTTAAAAAAATATTTTAAGTGGAAACAACAGAGCTTTTATATGTATTGTACCACCATTTTATCAGCCTGTGGTGGCTGTGGGAGGAATGGTACAAAATTATTAAAAATTATAGATTACAATTAATTTTCTCACTTTATGACATTTTAATTCAGCAAGGTGATTAAGACAGGAATGATTTGTCATATTTAATACACTGAAATACAGAAGAATATTTTTGAGCACTCCACCGTGGTGTGTTCAAAAGGAGAATGAGGAGGCAAGAGCAAGTCTATAAAAAAAACCCCACATATATTCACAATGGAATTAAAAAAAAGTGGTAAGCATAACAGAGTATTTACAAGTCCAGGCCACCTCAAAAGCCCCAATGCCCCTCACAGCTACAACAGAAATCTACGCAGCCACAAATGCCAGGGCTCATTAAACTTGGCAGAATAAGTCCATCACATTATCAAAAATTAGCACTTAAAAATTTTTCTTCAATGTACCAAGATCTAGGTCTTTCTCTAACTTTATTTACTCCTAGTAACTAATAGCTGGGTTTTGGCTTTTATTGAAACTTTACAGTTTACTTCAGTGGAAGTATGGCTTATGTTGGGAATTATGAGCTGACTCATAAGTATCACCAGAGCAAAGAAAATCCTGTTAATTTCCTATAGTTTTCTCCCAGTAGTAAACAAGGATATAAATGGAACACAGAATATTTTTCCAACATAATGCACTGTTAGTATTAAACTTACTTCTAAGAATCAATCACTGCACTTTAGCTCGAGGGTGTTCAGTTTTATACCACAACATTAGTCTTGTCTTCCTTAATCTAAATAAGTCCTGCACTTTCTGGAATCTGAAGTGCCCTTTCTTGTTGTTAGGCAGCAGTACTAACAGACCAGAACCTGATGGCAGAAGCATGTGAGATTGCAAAAGAAGAATCCCATCTTGAAAGGTTCAAATGACAATGAAAATTTCCTGAGTTTAACTTACTTACAGCAACACTTATCTCCTCTCTATGCTCATCCATATAATATTGACAGGAAAGCAGCACAAAATCTCAAAAGTGGGGGGGAGGGGGAGTGGGATGTTCAGCTATTTCCTCATATGCTTAAGTTTTGTTGTGTTTAAAGGCAAGGAGCAGAAACACACTTTGTCAAGCACTAGGTCTTGCTGGAGAGGGTACAACAAACAGCTTATGGCTTTGTATCACACACTGCTTTGAGAACAGAAAACTTCTTGCAGAGCTGCTTAGGTCTTGAGATCTAAAGCAAGATGTAGCACTTTTCACAATAAGCCTTTATTCTGTCTGAGTCTCTATAGTCAAAGCTCAATGATGTGACTCATTTCCTCTATTTTTTCAGGGTCTTTTATCTCATAATCATTCCAACTGGAAAGAGTGTTACATAATTTCTTCCATGCACCAAACAAGATATTCTGAAGTCCCTACGAGGTGGGGCTGCAGAGCACACCAGCAGTGGCTGCAGGCAGCGCTGGGGAAGGGCAGCGCCTTGGATGCCCACAGCAGGACCTTCTTCTCCTGGGGTGTCTGTCAGGAAATCGGCTGTTGCTCACACATCTGGCTTCTGTGTGCCAAAACAGTACTTGTGCATTGCTTTGGCAACAATAATGTTTCTGTTTCAATAATGAGTTATTTTATGAAATGCGGAGTTGCAAAGGTTCTGGAACAACTATTGTGCTTATGCAGAATGTTAAATACACAAAGTGATTGCTTATTTTCCATATGGGGAAAAACTTGCCCTTTGATCTTAAACTCATTAAAGCTGCTGCTGGCCTATTTGAAACAACACATGAGGGTGATTTTACTTTCCAACATTTTATCTTACAGTGGCTTTCACTCTTTGCCAGAATTGTTCTGCTCAGAAATTTGTGTGAAACAAGTTTGCATTTATAAGACATATTTGAGGCACAGAGATAGCCTTATATGAATTTTACTTTAGCAGATCAGTTTCCTTTCACACATGATGATCCTGTAAGCATTTATGTAAGTGTTCAAGGCCAAGCTGGATGGGGCTTTGAGCAATCTGATCTAGTTGATGGTGCCCCTGCCTACAGCAGGTGCATTGGATTAGATGGGCTTTAAAGGTCACTTCCAACCCAAACCGGTTATTCTATGATTCTGTGATTCCATGGACATAGTTTGATCAGGGATGATTGCAAGTACACACTGCCAAACACTGCATGCTTCCAAGGCTGGAGAAGAAGCCCTGGAGATCCCCTTGTCAACCACACAGTTGAAGCCAGCTTCTTGGAGCTTCAAAACGCAAAGTAGTAGCTTTCAGTAGTTGCATGGAACATACTAGCAAACAGGATTGTAACTTCCCACAACCAAGGAACAGGCAGGCATGTATCTCTTCTAGAAGGAGAAAAACACCTCTGTCACTACAAGGAGGTCCAGTTAGTTGTTATGTTTCAGCTAAGAACGACTCCTGCATCTGTGAGAGCCAAAGGGAACCTCTCTCTGTGACTCCCAACGCAGCATAACACTCCCTTCAGTGTACTGAGTCCAGACAACTCCATCATATAAACACAATAGTGTTATTTCCCTATATTAACAATGTGAAGCTGAGACACATGGTAATTTTACCTCCTACAATTCATAAAGGTTCACATTAAAAATCAGTACAGGGTAGGCACTGCAGAGATTTTGCAAATTCTGAGCCTCTGAGAGTCTAAATTCTTAACTGTCTTTTAAAAACATTAACTCAAGTGCACAGGAGAAGTTTGTTAGAGTTGAGAATTGGTCCTTCCTAGGCTAGGAGTGATTTAAGCTATGTATGGGACCCAGACAGAACACTCCCAGCACAGCCAGGAATCATTCTTAACTGAGATACACCAGCTGACTGCACCTTGTAGTGAGAGCGCTGTTTTTCTCCTTCCAACAGAGATGCATGTCTGCCTGTCTGCTAATTCCTCAGGAAGCCTGAAAAGTGAAAGAGTGGATCTGGGGTGAGCCAAAAACATTGTATATATTTATGTGTAAAAAACAAGTTCTGCTATTTTCATACATTTTGTGATCCATTATGAACAATAATTTACGTAGCTTTAAAGAATGAATGCTGAGCAGGGCTGGGCATCTTGATTTAACTGAAAAATCATGTAACAGTATCCATCCATTCCTATGAGAGCACACAGAACAAAAAAGTAAACAAATCAACCAATATATCAAAGCAACAGAAACCCTTCTCAACTTAAGATCCCTTAGTCAAATCTTCCTATAAAACTGTATGAAATAAAGAGCATTTTAGTATGCCCAGGGTGTCAATGAACTCAGACAATCACAGGCAAATAAATAACCAAGGACCTGTCTATTAAAATCAGCATATTATTCTCTAACAAAACTGAAGCTACACTGGTTTCTTTTACAAAAGAAGTTCATAAAAATCATAATCTTATGTTGCCTGGAAGGGACCTCCAGCAGTTTTCCTGCCTAGCCCCTGCAGAAAGCAAGTTCAATTACATCAGTTTGCTCAAGGTCGTGTCCAGTCGAGTGGTGAGTGTCTGCAGGGAAAGAGACTGTGGCCTCTCTGGACAGCCTGGTACAACACCTGACTGCCTGCGCAGTTATATATTTTTTTTTAATATGTAGTTGAAATTCTTACATATGAAACACTGAGCATCATATTATTCCTCAAAGTCTAATCATCAAAGTGTTTAATTAATTTTTCTTTCCCAGCTCACTCAATCTACTAGGTTAAGAACAAGTGGCCTTCATGAGCTGGGATGATGGGATAGTCTGCATCCTCATCCTTCTGGTGCTATTCTCTCAAAGTTATTCCTCCTTACCCCAATAACCTCAACGAGTTTGTTTCTTCCAGTTGTAAACCTAACATTAATGATAGAATCACAGAATCACAGAATGGTTTTGGTGGAAAGGCACCTTAAAGATGATCTAGTCATTCATTTGTTCACCGGAACCTACTCTTTAGAACCTGCCCTGTTGCCACCTCTGTGTGACATTCTGAGTGGCTGTCAATCACCATTCCTGTTAATTCGCTCTGTTTGCATCTTGACTTTTTAAATCCTTATTATGTCTTGCTGCAGAATAAGTATTCTTTTCAGGATCTAGGGAAGTTACAAACAGAAGTAAACTCTGATTTCCAAATTCTAATCCAATGACCACTGAACCCAGCCCATGTCAGGCCAAGCAGGTTTGCAGCATTAATGAATGCTGGTGTTTATTTTCCATGACTCACAGACAGTGAGGTGATATGTCTGGAATAATCTCCATCTGCCAGCTTCTGTAGCTTCATGACCAGATCTGTTCAGCAGAGACAGCTACACTAGGAGGCTGAGCTACTCAAATGCTTTAACTGTATGTCTAGTAACCAATATTTCCACTTTGCACCACAGGGACAATAGCATATTGTTGTTACATAAAGGGACACTGCTATTTCAAAATATATTTACAACCTGCCTGATAAAGAGAAGATGGTTGGGATCATACAACTTTATTAAAAAACTGTCCTTTTTTCCGTATTATTGCAGTTCATAGGTAAGTCTAATATCAGATGTGTGGAGGAAAAATGGGGCTAAAATGCAATATTTAGAATGGCATTACAAAATAGCCAAGGGGAAATGAATCTCTAATTGGCAAATACGCTGTGAAATCTGCCTATGATTTGTAAAATAATGATACAGTGTGGGTTACACAGTCACAGAATGGGCCAAGTTAGAAAAGACTACAGTGGGTCATGTGATCCAACCTCCCTGCTCAAGCAGGCTCATCCCAAAGCACATTGCACAGGATTGCATCCAGATGGTTCTTGAATATCTCCAGTGAGGGAGACTCCACAACTTCCCTGGGCAATCTGTACCATTGCTTGGTCACCCGCACAAGAAAGAAGCTCTTCCTCATATTCAGGTAGAACTTCCTGTGCATCAGTTTCTGCCCATTGCCTCTTGTCCTATTGCTTGGCACCACTGGGAAGAGCCTGGAAACATCCTCTTGACACCCTTCCTTCAGATACTGATAGACAGTAATGAAGTGCTCTCTCAGGCATCTCTTCTCAAGGCTAAACAGGCTCAGCTCTCTCCGCCTTTCCTCATATGGGAGATACTCCAGTCCCTTCGTAGTCCTCTGTTCAAGCTGTTTCAGGAGCTCTGTGTCCTGAATAGCCCCAAGGTGGACACAGCACTCCAGATTTGGCTCACTAGAGCTGAGTAGAGGGGCAGGATCACCTCACTCAACCTGCTGGCAATGCTCTTCCTAATGCACCCCAGGATATCATAGTTCTGCAGCACACAAATATAAAGTCTTCAGCTCATTAATCTCTGGAAAAATCAAACTGCTGCTCGTGGTTTCAGTGACTCCTGGTCCCCCTAGAGTCAGCAGAAACTTGTCTTGCATATGGAAGACTGAAGCTGGACCTTAGGTAATTACTGCATAAAAGCAAACAGCTTGCTTTTAAAAAATTCTTCTGTGCATGTTGAATGTATGTGATAGATTTAAACAACATCATAAATGTAAACTGTACTTGAGAAAACTGTGCAGCTGGTAGAGTCCATAAAGATAAAAGAAATGTTTCCATAACATTTAATTTTAAGTTGACATTTATATAACAAAACTATGGTAAAGCTATGTTTAGCTGAAGTTGTTTGCATATTTTGCATCAGTATCACCACAGGCTCTGTCCCTCATTTATACAGTTACCACATTTTGGTAACCACATTTATATAGCAGAGGCAAGAGCTACTGCAAAAGGAAAACTGAAAACCAGAGAATTTGTAACATTTGGATAAACAAGCCATCAGTTCTCGTGTTGTAACTAATCAGCAACTGGATGTGTTCACTTTTGACTGAAGCAATTGCCCTGTTTTGAGTAACACAGCAGAGCTCGTACCAAGTTCTGAAACATTTAACTGTGAAAATACCCCAATTAATAAGATTTTAGTTTGTCAGACAGAAACACACTACTCTGAGTTATTTTCCTTAGCAACTACAAGGCTGTAGAAATGTAATTTTTTCAGTCCCATTGGCTTAATAAGGAAAAAAGGCCTAACATAATCAGATCCCTTCCTGACTTGCACTGCAATACACAGGTTTTCCTTGACACACTACCCTTTTTAAGAGGTGCAAAAACATGAGCAACACATTTGTGGGGTGACATACCATCCCTGCCAGAATGAAGAAGAGTTTTGCTGCCCACATTAATAAGGTTAATATTTCCTGAAAGGAAATCGGCTGCATTTATAACAACAAACCCCGTTGAGAAACACGTATCGACTGCAGTAAGCTATAGCAAAGAGGGGTTTTTACTTCACCTAAAGGAGTGAGGACACTGTGGGACAACAGCGTATGTCAGCCTGCCATAGTCAGCTTTAAACAAGCTAACTTGTGTTCTGACAAAGTGCAGCCAAAGCAGTGCAGAGGTTAGCTCAGGCTAGCTGCCCCATTATTCACCCAGCTTTCCAGACAGGCTGTGTAATTCATACTTGTGCTCCAGCCTGGCACAATTACACTACTCTCATTCCCAGGTTGACTGCCTAAAAACTAGCTCATGAGAGTCCACAAAAGCTCTTGCTGACTTCATCTGAGATTTTTAAGCTGTAAGAATGCAACTTAACACACAATATTTAAAATAAATTTCTCAAAGGTTCTCTTACAGAAGAGTAGCAAGTTTATCTTTGTCACCACACAGACAGACATCCTTTGAAGACCTAAGGAAAAGCAAGTTTTAAAAAAATAACAGAATATCTTTAATAAATGCTAAGAAAAAGCATGAAAATTTCAATGAAATGGCAAATTCAGGAAAAGCTGTGCATCATAATCAGCAAATTCCAGCGCTTATACTAAGTGTCAATTAGTATGTCAATGACACCAGTGGACTATCAAAATACAGAGGAGCCATTTCTCACTATTGTTGGTCTGTGTAAGTCTGTTAATAGAAATGAATACAAAAGACAAGATGACACATCAGACAGACAAGATAATACATCACACACCTTGATATCCAATGAGTAAATATGTCAGGAAGATGCTGAGGACAGTTTCAGCCAGCACTTCCACATCTCCCTCCCTGCTCCAGGGCTGTGAATAACATCACAGGCAGTAATAAATACAGTGCAGTACTAATCAGCTTTGTTTATGAAGGGAAGCTACTTTCTTAGCAAAGCTTCCAGCTTTTTAGAAACCTCTAATGTTTGAAATAATAAATATTTTTGCACACAAGGGTCAACAATGAAAGACAAACCTTGAAGTCAAAGGAATATGTGCATGGAAACAGTGCAGAATCAAGTCTGAAATCAAGACTCAGCTTTCTGTTGCGATGGCTGCAAAAATGCTAAGACCCTAAGGGAACATTTTCAGCGTGTTTAGCTGCAAAAGGTGGAAATTTGTATTCAGTGAGATTTTTCAGAAATTCCTCAAATTTTGCACCTTCTACAGTCTTCTTTCAAATCTACGCCAAGTAATGTGATAATAGTTTTGCTGTTTTTGCCCTGAAAGACATTTAGAGGTTTTCAAATGTGGTGCTATGAATGACAATATGGTCTGACTATAGTTTAATAAGAATGTTCACTTGTATCACACAGTAAATAATGTGCAATAAAAGTAGTGATACATTACTGACAATAGTTAAAACCAGATGGCTACCACCCCTAAGAAGAGTGATTGAAATGAACTGTGCAGCTTAAAATATCTTCTCATTGCTAAAACATGCATTTCCAGTCTTAAATCAAAGAAGAGAGACTTTAGACTAATATTGAGGAGGCACGCTGTAGTTCCCTAATTGTGTCTGGAAAGCATTCCACATAAAGGAAGCATGGTCTTGGATGGAGTATCACAGGTTTAGATATGACATTAAGAGCCAATCACAAGTCCAAATTATTTCAGGACATCAAATCCGTGTTTTCTCATTTTCTATTTTGTAGGCTTCTCTCCAAGTTACTAACCGTGTGGGTGAGACACCATTGGCTTCACTTCCCAGACCAGAGTGTCACCCTGAGAGGGGCTCCCAGTGAAGAGACACTTGATGCTACTGAGCAGGAGATGCAGTGCAGGGAATAGCATTAGGTTTACAGAGGTCCTGTGTGGGCTGTGGGAAAAAAAACGAACCAAAAACCCTTCATTTTTCACTTTGAAAACCTCAACAAAGCAAGCATCAAAAAATCTTTAGGCTATGCTCTTGATGAGACAGCCTTGAAAATAAACTGAAAGAAACGAAAGGTAGCAAGTTATGTAGTATAGTACTGGAAATAATGACAAAAAATATGGATTAATGAAACAAAATATGACAGAGGCTTATATAAGAATATATAAAATGTAATTCTGTAAATGATTACTAAGCTTACATAATATTGCATAACAGCAACAAACCCCAAAACAAAAGAGATTATCCTCAAGTATTGCAAGTGGTAATAAAACGATTTTCCACATTGCATGAGCAAAGAGTATTTTTGATAGTAAGAGACAAAGGCAAGACTTTGGCCCCAAAATGATAGCAAGATGAGAATAGAGGTCTAGCAGGGGGAATATTGTAAAGATACGCAGTGTGAACATAGTGAGATTCTGCAGTGAAGAACCTTCTGGGAGTGTGAATGGGTGCTGGTCACAGCTTTGCTTTAGGACATGTAAGTGCCTATTCCTGTCAGGAGGGTCAAGGGAGGAAATGTAAAGAACAAATTACAGTAGAACACTTGCCAAGGGTCCACAGCAAAGAGATCATCCAATGGGAAATAAACAATCAAGGGTAACTGAATCAGAGCAATAAAATAAATAGAGGGTCAAATCAATTTTTTTAACTGTTTTGTTCTCTATTGCATAAGCATATTTAATTCTTTCATTTTTGCTCTAACAAAATAAACCTTAGAGAAGTTTTCTGTTACAGAGTGGTACTCTTCCATATACAAAGGTCTCCACTGTTTGGATTGTGTCTATGTTCTGTTGATATATGTAGTGGAGATATAATATTGAAATTACAAAGTCTCACAGACTAAGTAACAGCGTTTACTGAACTTTGGAATAAAAGCTAAGTAGCTTTAAATGACTTGAAAGTTATAAAAAGAAAAATGAAGAAAAAAACATAGGAAGAAAGATGAGATAGATTATGGAACAATAGCCTGTTAAAATATCCTAGTCAAATTTTTATAGCTACTCAAGTGCTCAAAACATAGCCAAATTTCCATGATGCTACTGACTTAATGCCTTTGAAGACTCATGCCAACAGACTTCTCATATTCGAACAAAGAAAACAAAAACCTATCTTTTCCATGAGTTACATACAAATCTTAAGTTAACAGGATCCAGATAAAAAGGTAATAACAACTGACAAGACTAATAAACTACATGAGCAGACACACTGCATTGGCAGCAGGTTTCCAGCAGCTTGAATCCTCAGGCTTGCCCTTCTAAGCTCCATGTAGTTGTACTAAACAGATGTCAGATGCAATTTTACTGCACAAGAGGAGCCAAGCATCCAAGCCATCCTTTTGTGCTAAGCCTTTTTTGAAAAGATGGTCCATGATCTGGTGGGTTAAACTCAACATTATTAATTTACCTATTTCTGTTCTAGCAGAAACTGATGCTCCCTCTACTCATTCCAAAAGTCTTCGACATCCAGGGTAAAAATCCATTCCAGACCTAGGCAAATTAGGATTTTCCCTCATACTGAGACACAAAATAGCTAAATGGCAACAGAAAATATTTCCACATTCTCCATAATTCCAAATTTAGAGCAAATGAGAATTCTTTACATCCTTATTCAGCAGAACCAACTTTAAAGTTTTTCCAGAAAAAAAGGAACGATGTATCCTACAGGAGGAGACCCCATGGTGAGTTTCAGAATAATTTCCTTGGTGCAAGAATAATAAGAATTTGTTTAGGTAACTCTCCTGACTGCCTTACTTAGCAATTTGACATATCAGAATTATCTCACATATGATTATTATACTACCTGTGCAAATCATAATTCGATGACTTCTATATGTATACTTCTTACAATAAAGTGTAATACCTTTGCCAAGGAATATATTTTTGCTACAGAAAGAAAATAATCAATAGGTATCCTGTTCTATGTGTACAAAAATGTAGGAATCATCAATTATTCAGGTAACCTTCACCCTTCATTTTGTTCTTTATTGCCACCAGTTAAACTGTAGCGCAATTCAATTATTTTTAAGTCATATGTTAACTGTCTTTTACAGTTCATGTTTGACACATGAAGTGGAAGGTTCACCTTTAGGCAACTCCAACACAGACATCTGCAGCTTGGTTAGCTGGCTATGGTGCCTTGAGCAGGTATTTTTAGAATGAAGTATGTTTAGTAAGTTTTAGATTTTAAGCTAGGCATTCGAAAATTAACTGTTTTCCATAAGAGCAATGGCATGTCCCAGCCAAAGTCCATCTGCCCTTTCTGTCTGAAAGTTCTCAGCCACAGCAGTACAGGTGAGGGTATGAGAATCAGGGAAGCATATGGAATACTTCCTTAGACTGTAGTGCAGGACAGAGACTTCCAGAACCAGGAACAGTGTTTTTGTATTTAATATCTGTTTATGCATTCATCTTTGATAAATCTGCTTAGGTTCTTCTGCCTGTTCTCTTAAACCTTGTGCCAATGTAAAAGCATTAAAGGGTCTCTCTATTGACTGTAAAAACTCTGAATCATTTATAGGCAGACATCTTTATTGCAAGTATATGTCTGATTATTGCTATTATTATTAAGCATGATGTCTCAAATTAGATATAGACTTAAAATATTCCTCCTGGCCATTTTCTTCAATTGAAAGATTTGTTGGCAGGTGGATCAAACATGACTCAATGAAAGATATACCTTGGGGCAGACTTTTTCTTATCTATTCAGATTTTGGTTGAGGGCTCCTCTGTGTAGTATCAGCAAGACACATGTCAGATAGATAATTTAAAAATAAACCACCAAGATCTTGAATTATACAACTGAGATTAGAAGACAGAGGCATGCTCCAGATATCATGCTTAAATGGCAATAAATGCACGGTAAATAAATCAATGGTGCCTCAGTTACTACAAATGTATTCCAATTTGTTAGCTATGGATGAGATCAGAGTTCATTATCGTGGTGGACAACTCACATGCTAGTGCCATGCAAAAGGTCCGGATATCCCAGGGTTTCCCAAATGGTGCTAGATGGCTTATTTTAGATAACTTCAGCCCTTGAAGCAGACCTTCAGGTGAACCAACTCGATCTTCTGGCCAACCGAATAGGAATGACCAAGTCTGCACGGTGAGCTTACCCACCCAGAGGTAATTCTGTTGCTGGTGTCATACCTTATGTATTTTCAGCCTCCAGCTACTGCAACAGAAGGCTGAAAGACTCCTAGAGATCATGAGTCAGAGCTATCAATGCCACATAGATGTTTAAGACACTTTAGGACATTCCAGCTATCAGGACATGCCCTCATTTTAGGCAAGAGAGTAAAGTGCTCCAGACAACTACATGCACATTAATAAGATATCTTAGACTTGAGCTGAATCCCACCCTTCTAATAATGTCACCATTTAAACTGTCCCTTTGAAATTTATACTGGCTGAAGTACATACAACATGGAAAGGAAAAAATGCATGCCCAAAGTTGCTTCTGATGGACCACAGATATTTTTCCTGCAAAAGCAACTTACACTGCCATATTTTTTTTCTCACTAAGGTGATACAGGGATGCACACTGTTAAAAGTTAAATAAAAATATTCAGGCAACTGAGAAAAACACCACAAAACTTGATTCCCTGTGATAAACTTAGCCCTAGGCCCAATATTAGTATCACTTTTGTGAATATAGCAACAGAATTACATTCATGGAGGCTGATTCTACCCTTAGAGAAAAAACAGATTTAGGCCCCAAGAATTAAGGAAAAAGCCCAGAGGACTGTATTTTCCTCCCACAGTAAACTAATCAAAGCCAAAGTGATTGTGGTCCAACTTTTCCAACAAAATAAACAATTCTAAAAAATTTTATTAGAATTATCACAGAAATATTTCTCCCTTCCTTGCAGAAAAAACCTGCCAATGCCAAAGAAACAAAACATATATATAAAATAATCTTTATATATTAGCTTTTGAGTAGATTTTAAGAAAGGAGAATGTCCATCCAGAAGCTAAGTCCTTGAGCATAATGCAAAAATAGTGTACGGCAAAGCTGTTTCACTACAGTTGGCTATAGTAGCAAATGTTGGAAGCTTGTTGAGAAACTGGGAGCACTGACTTCACTCGCCTGCTGCTTGCAGCAACATTTAATTCAATAGTTACCTTTTCCAGCTTTTATTTGCACTATTACGCCATCACAAGCTGTATACTTTGGTTTATAACCTAAAAGAAGGAGAAAAAGAATAGTTTCATCTTTCAAGTAATTTGATTAGGAACCGACCAAGTTCCACTTAGTATCTGCTTGAAATGAGCTCTTCACATCTGCTTGGATTAAACCCTCTGTGAAACTCTGTACAGTGTGAAAAGTTTTTTCTGTCCCACTGGTTTAATGTGAAGTTGGATGATGTTTGTAGACTGATGATAACAGTAAATATCCAGAAGTTCCTTGTGCTGTGTGAAGCTCAGCATGATGGAGCTGCAGGGCCAGGTGCAGCACAGCTTCAGGGAGGACAGCAAACACCTTCTGGAAAGCACTATCTCCTCTCATCAATTCCCTATCAGAAAAATACATACTTTGTTCCTGCCTTTGGAAAAATATTTTTCCAATGTTTCACACTACTGGAAACACTTAGAGTAACTATAGCAGGAGATCCGTGAGGGTCAGAGCTGACTTTGAATACACACATGGAAAGATGTACATGCCTAAGTCTGAAAAAAGCCGAGCCAAGATTACTCAATAAGCGTGCATGAAAGGATGTGGGATTGCTCACTCCACAGCCTGGCTGAAAATGATAATGCAATAGCTACAAAAAATGTTTTTCTGTGATTGAAATGTCACCATCCCTGTCACTATAAATCCTGGATTTTGATAAAAAAATATAAGACTGTTTAAAAACTAACTTTTTAGGAAGAAATGAATACTCATTTGTTCCTTTGCAGCATTTGCATGCTGATGCAGCTGACCATTTTAGAAATAAAAAAAAGCATTTTTTCTGATTTTTTTTTCTCTAATCATGAGGTTTTGTTTTCTCCTCTAATGTTAATTATCCCCAAAGCAATTTCAAAACATTAATATATGCATAATAACACAAAAGCACACATAAGGTCAAGTCAGCTGTGTGTGAAGCAAGACCTAACAGGTCTAATTTTAACAGCAGCTTGGCACCACTGGCTTCTATGTTGCCTAGGGGTTCTCATTACGGTAGTTAACTGCATTATATCATTGACATCAAAACATCTCTGAAACATCACTGTTGTGTTTCTTCTTCATATATTTTAATCCTTTGTTTATTTTCACAAATATGTAAATATAGATAACAAAGCCTTGTTAAAACGCAGAACTTAAAAAAACTGCTGTCCTCGATATATCACACTTGGTTAGTGACAGAAGTTTCCAGACTGCTTGATTATTATTACTGAATTTTTTCTTCATCTGTCATAAAACTTCTCCTTCCGTACTCGACTAAAAAGATTCCATTTCTCTTAACACCAGCTAGTGTTATTATCGCAATGCTACTTCATGTAAATATTATGAGATCAAATTTTCTCGACCACTCAATTTCATAGACAACTTAATAGGTACTTCCTCTGAAAGATGAAAGCCAAAAAGAAAGAGATTTAAAAAAATTTCGAGTGCAACACTATTTTTGAGGTCAGGAGGGCAAACACTAGGCTGGAAGAGGAGGGCTAGCGGAGCGCCAGAGGAGGAAGGAAGGTGGGTCTCTGTCTTGCAGCACTCTCACCTCATGTGCTGTAGATTTGTGAGCATGACTAGATTTGCCTTGACAACCTCACAGTGAAAAGCCAGAGGAAACCACCTGAGTGTAGGGAAGGATAGGACATGAGCTTGATGTCCATTCAGTTCTGTGCTATGTTCTTTCACTAGTTTCTTCATCAGAATTTTGTGCTTTTTTCCCCTTTGCTGCTCTCCTTTGCACGGTCTTTTCTAAACAAAATGCAAATACTGAGTTTAACTTCAGTTCTTAAAAAAAGCCAAACCAAACAAACCCAAAACCCAAACAAACCAGCATTCAAAAGCATGTAAAATTAGATGGATTGAGTTCTTAAAATCCTACATTGTATAAAAAATGTTTAGAAGAAGGTAAGCAAATTAGGAAAGGCTCAAGCATCTCTAAGGACAAATACAATCAAAGTGATTTTGTAAAAGCAAGAGGTGAATAAGAACAGATTTCCTAGAAACTTTCATAAACTCACTTGTCACAGCAAAAGCACATGACAATCTCAGCAGGATTCCAGCCAGAGATTTCTGACACATTACAACAGCAAGAAGCCTTGCTTTTTCAGACACTTAGCATTTCCCCAGTAAAACTAGTAGAAGTTCACAGCATACTAAAGTAGCTATAACGTTCTCACTAACATGGAATGAGTCTCAGGGCTCAGGAGCTTTTGGATGTTTTTTTCGTTTAGATTCCTTCAGTCAGTGTGGTGCAACTTTTAAATTAACTTTCTAAACAACTTGAAAGAAAAGCATTTATTTGTTAGCTCAAATATTTTCTCAAAAATTATAAAGAAGATCCTGGCAACCAGTTTAAGTAAGGAAGCAAGTTTATCTGACAGCAGCACTCACATCCATCTTCATCCCCTTGTATGTATGCACAGATAAGCTTAGCAGAGCTGAGAGCCACTCAGAAAGTGTCCAACAAACTCATCACAGTATTGCTTAGTATAAGTGTGTTATCTGTATCATTAAGCAGTTTTCAACATGATAATTTAAATCAGTCAGCCAATGATATTCTTTACCATGGTTTGGATGTTTGTAAGCTGATCATTTTCTCAGTGTAATAAAATAAGCCAATATTTATAAGCCAGATTTATGTTCCAGCAAAGGAGAAGTCTATTCTTACATTATTCAAGAGAAAACAGAATTTAATCTTCTTCCATAGTCACTTGTTTTTTGCACCCTCACAGTGACACCATCGTTATTGTCAGTTTTAGAAACATAGTAGTTGCATCATTCATATCAAGTCCTTGAACTAAACATTTTGTAATAATTCTCTAGTTAAACAGCTCCAAAAATTTACAGCTGAAAAACATCCTATAAAACCAGTGTGTATGTCCCTGCTTCCTCCTTTTCTCACTTGTATTTGGAATAGGGACAGAGCCATGCTGGCAGACCACAAACAACAGCAAAGGAAACAAATGTCAAACCCAAAAAGTAGCCAGAACATCCCTGATACTCACCCCCATTCAGAGGCTGATGTTCAAGAAAGAAGCAGGTCTTTTACCATCACAAACAACATATGTGTCTCCAAGAGGGATATTCCATTCCCCTGTTCCCACTCTCTTGTGTCTCTGGCCATAGAATAGATCGATTAATGATCTGTTTCATGGGTGTGCTTTGGTGTCTGTCTTATCCTACCACACATGATGGGTGTGCTGTTAATGCAGAGACAGTCTGAGAATCATTGCAGGCGTGCTGCGCTATCAGTGAGTGTTAATTGACAATGGCAATCCAGAAGTCGAGTATAGTGAAAAGACTTCACAGGAATTTTAATCCCATAAGAGATCTCTTTTATCTCAGGCACTGGTTCCACTACTCTCCAGCCCTGTTTATGCTGTGGAAGTTTGTAAAAGGCTTCATTGGGTCCAGCCGTTTATAGGAGCTTTAGGATTGAACTCTCAAGATGTACAGATTCATAGCCACAGGCAGCTACAATGTTATCAGAAGGTCTAAAAATCCTCTTAACTCTGCAATAAGCTTCAACTCCCCTCTCTCATGCAGTGATTCTGGCATTGCTATTTCCCACATAGCACCACAGCTTCTCCCTGATCCTTCAGGAGAAGCACAGCCCATGGACAGTGCCAGTTCTGCTCTGTGCCAAGGGGCTGGAGGGAGGTCAGTGAAGGATGAGAATGAAAGGAAGGAAGGACAGCAATGGCTCAGCTGAGGCTGCAGTGGAGGGCCTGGGTCTGGGGCCTCTGGGCCTCTTAGGGTTGGGGTCTCTGGCAGCACCCAGTCCTAGCCGTGGCACCAGAGCCACCCCCCATGCCCCTCAGTCAATCTTGCGCTCATGACATTTCAGGCACCTTGCCGGTGCTGGCTTTAGGTGCTGGAGTTAAATGCTATGTGGAAGACTGAATTCAAAATAAAAATATCTTAGAGAAAAACCTGGCTAAGTCTGACACTGGACTATCTATACCTGTCAAGGCATGATGGAGGGAGGGACAGTGTGCTCCCGTTCACCGAGATGAGGGGCAGAAGGTTGGATGTATTGCCCAGAGACTCGCACAGACTGGGCTATGACTGTTGAATCTACTTTCACCATGGTTTTAAGCCTGAAAGCAAGTCCAAATGCTAGCACAGATCCATCCAGGAGACAGATGAAACAAAAGCCTGTCCCATGAGGCCCCTGGAGCTTAATAAATGGGTGTTATAATAAGTGAGAGGTCCTCTGAGAACTTCCAGCACATGGAGAGGATTGAGAAAGGAAATTTGATTCTGTAGAGAGAAGTTCTTAAGAAAAGAGCAGTCTTCTGAGTCATAATTCTTTGAAATAATATTTGCAGAACCAAGTGGTTCATATGAACTTTCAGCTCCAAGACACCATTTTTAAGGTATAAATTGTTTTCCCTGACCTTCTAGCAATCTGTAATTGTAGTGCTGGTAGTTGCATCAATCTTCTACTTACACAATCTTACTAATATCAATCAAAACACTATTTAAACCAGCATACTGTAGTGTATTTATTTGCTATATATTTTATCCTATAAATTTATTGCTTACTGCAGTCAAGAATGAGAAAGAGACAAAATCAAGGGAAGATGCTTAAGATAATGCATACTTCAACAATAATTTTAAATATAGGAGCCACCAATAAAAATACTAGAGATGTAATCCAATATCTGTGCTTGAACAGTTAAAGAATCTCTAAAGAAAGTATGTGGAACTTAAAAGTTCTTGTCTAAGATGGGAGATTTTCTTTTCATTATTTTTTATTTGACCAGAGACTGAAGCAGACAACAGATTATGGTTTGCTCATGCATTGCAGCTACAAGGAAATCCCCATGCCAAAACCTGCATTAGTAGAAATAGATACAACAGGGAATGGCTGTGCTGGAAATGCAGTATTTCTGTTGGGTTTTTGCTGGCTTCAGTCAGTACTCAACAAATACAAAACATTTATGAGAATTTTCAGTTTGGAAACGGCTATGTACATGCACATATCGAGTATTAATTACTGGGTGATATTAGATAGAAGTTTTTAGAGGAAACAAAAATGCAAAAGTGAAAAAAAAGGTTAAATGACATGCATTAATGGTCTACACAGAGAGACACTATGCCAACAACTGACTTCAAACACCCATCCTTTGATTTTGGATTGCCAGACTGGTCCATGTTTTTCACACATTCCCTTGCAGCAAAGGATACAGAGCCAGGTCACTGGCAGGGGAAATGCAAAGGAGCTGGACTGACAAGAATACACAAAACTGGACAATGGGTTGAACAGTCACGTGGGCAATGCAAATGTAACCTTATAACTCTGTGGAAAAATACATAAACCTGAGAAGTTTGGCTTAGAAAGCACAGGATGTGAACAAAGAGCCAATCTTGTCTGCCTGGGACACAGAAAATGTGAGCACACACCATTGGACAGTAAGTACACATACTGTCCCACTGGATATGCTCTGTCAGTACATCCCTGGATCGCATCCCCCCAGACGGGCATGCCACGCCAAGCAGCAGTCCTGGTGACAAAAGTCACAGGGGACAGGGAAGGTGCTTCATTGCTGTCATCACTAAACCTCAAATGAACATCAGTACACATTCATTAGCCTTTTGGAAGGAAAGGCAGGTATCACACTGGATTTTAGTGCCACAAAATAAAGAAAGGAAGGGACAATTAGCTTTCCCTCATAAAACTCCTGACAAGGTCTGTGCAACGTTTCCTCTAAAAGGTCTGCTGTTCTTTGTGGGCTTCTTTTTAAGAGGATATATTAAATAGTGACAAAGTAATTAGACGGGAAATCATTACATATATTTGCCTTTTTTGCCATCAGTTTATCAAATGAAAACACAATGAATACGCACACATGCATTTGAAGTTACTGCCTTTATGATTGCTACAAGTGTTACTTATTAATACTGTTGATACTACTCATTACTACTACAATTGTTACTCCTTGTAACCTAACTGAGCTTTGTTTTCACTGACACTACTTTTCTTGAAGTTTATCATTCTGATTTTCTGTCTGAGGAAAGAGGAAATGGGTGCAGTACTGATAGTGGTTAATGCATCTACCAGTGCTGTTTTACACTCGTGTTTCCTGTGATACCAGTCCAGGGTTTGTGCCATTTTTCAGCTTGAAAAATGTGCTGCCTGGTAGATCTCTCCACATAAGCCACAACTGTCAGCTTTTCGCAGCTCTGTCATTGAAAGCAATGCAATCCTGGCATAAGATCACAAACTGCACTTAAGCAAAATAAATTCTTTGTGCTTCCATTTTCCATGGTTCTGGCCAAGAAAAGAACTCCTCTTCCCTGCTCTGATTTAATTTTGGTACTCTATTTTTCCTTGTTCCTGTAGCAATACTACTTTAAATTCTATTTTGTTACTGCTTTGGTCAACCTCACTCTGGATCATATCTTTCTTCAGTCTTATGCTTGCTGTGTCCTAAATGCCCCTATTAGTTTCCCTACAATAATAATTTTCTGTGCCATTTACATGTACTCATCATCTGTAAACTTTTTACATACTCCTTGTAGTTCCAGTGATTTCCCACTATGTATTTTTCCCAGAAGCTTTTAGTAACCTTTCTATTTGTTTTCTCTAATAAATTTAGGTAAACTCTGCTGCATGCCCAGTTTTTAATTTGCACTAAAATTGAGGAAAAGTTTAATTTGCTTCTGTCTTCTTGAGTCATAGATAATCCTGTTTCTAGTACAATTCCAAGACCCAAGGTTAAAGATAAAAAAACTAAACGAAGAGCTGGACATGTGCTTCTAAAAACACAACATCATATTTTTAATTTGTATTGAAGGGCTGGATTACTTACTTCAACTTGTAAAATAAACCTCAGTGCTATAAAAAACTAAGTTAATTTATCTCTATACTAGCTATGATTGCAACAGCATCTTCTGATTGAAAGACAGAAAGAACCTAAATTCTGATCTCAGTGTAACATCAAAGTAACTTCACTGGCTTTCTGCTTAGTATACATAATTTGGCTTTCAATTTTTCATTAGTCAATTTCTTTTTGTTACTGAGCAAATGTTGATATCAATGTCCAAAATGGTGATGAGATTCTGTGAAAGGCAACGCTGTGATGGTATGAAAAAGAAGAACCACAGCCAGTTTTCCATCAGCTTTATAACTACTGTAAAAGCTGAAGTAAAATGCTGAGAAGTGTTACAATTCTTTAAATAGTTTAAACCAAGAACTTTCAAGAATAGATATCCAAAAATAGCATTGTAGTAAATTTTGTATAGAGTTTTAACAGGCTTTCTATTCACTCTTAACTACAGAAGAACATGTGTTATAATTGTCCTCTAACTCTTGAAAAGGAAAAGGGAAAATCTAAGCTACCAGCCTCTAAAAGTGCAAACAGTATTTTTAGAGGCACATAATATAACTAAAGGAGAAGGAATTAAAGCAGCACTGGAAAGCAAGTATGCCTAACTGAGTGATACTTTAACATTTTCTGGCATAACTGTGTGATAATTTAACATTTTCTGTCATAAGCGATTTAGACAAGGTTAATTTCTGCGTATGCTGCATCTCAGGAACATAGACATCATTAAGCACCATCTGTCACATGTGGTGGAAACAACAAGCAGAAGGACCAGCAGTATCTGGGGAAAGGATCAGCTTCCTTTAGGGCAGTCTTCAGCAAACTCTTAAACAGTAATGTCAGGCACCGCTCTAAGGCTTTCTTCCCATTAGAGGATCTAATAATACATTATTGATACTTATCACACCTCTTTGCCACTAAAGGAAGCAGGTAAACCTACTATTCCCTCTATTAACATGTTGCCAAAATGAACCACAGAATGATTTTTACAGTTCTTAAATGTATGTGAAGAATTGTAATATGAAGAGGCAGAAAACAGGTCAATTGCCCATCTCGTAGTTAATTTCCTTCTGGATAATACTGTTGTAATAACTTCCGCAGCACTGGTATTTTTTGAATCTAAATTGTTAGACTTGAAGAGAAACCAGTCATGTTTTATCTGCTAATGTCTATTCTTAGTTCAAACTGTCCATTTTAGAGGAGGCATGTCAGTAACCCAAAATCTGCCCAGCTGCAATCAGGCAGTACCTGGATGTCTGCCACACACCAGCACTGGAACTTGTCTTTGAAACATACTGAAGTATGAAATGGCCTTCTGATACTTGAAATCAGTGTAAAACCATGGACATTCTTGAATTTCTTTACTAAAGAAAACCCCAAAACCCTTGCAAACTTTTCAAGTTCTCTACCATATAGGCAGTCCCTGCAGCGTATGATGGGTATAAATCTATTATCTGTGAATTTTAGATGTGTAAAAGAACTGTAGATTGTATAAAAGAACTAATGCTTTTGCAGCAGGCTCCATTGCTAGCAGGGAGGTTTTGAAGCTGCTAAAGCAGGTACAATATAAGCATATTGTGCTTCTCTTCAAAAAGCAGTCCCATGCTCTCCAAGACCACATCCTCAGAGGCGCGCTTATACATCCTACATCAAACAGCTAATCAAGCCACTGATCTCACGCTGTGCTCCTGGCTTCCTGTTGAAAGCCTGAGTAAACAGCAGTGTATGCTCAGCTGCAGCCCCATTAGCCAGCATCTTAGACATTTCTCCAGCTTGAAGACCAAGTATATAAGTGAACAACTGATAGTTGCTATATAATTAAAAGATCATTATTTTTGAGTTCTTTGCATAAACCTCCCTCTAAGCTGAGCGCTGATAACCTCAATCAGAGACTGCACTGTTTGTTGCCAGCAATAAATGGGGCACGTGGTCATTAGCACACCTAGTGGTTAAAATTATTACAGGCTTTTAAGACTGATTTTCTGCTTTATTTTTTGGAAGAATAGTAATGTGTACCATGGGAGGAGGCTATTCACAGTGGTAATCACCTTGGGTACTTGTGTAGTGCAGAAAGAAAGAGATTCTCTGAACTGCTCTTTGAGAAAGCTTATTTTTCTCTTTTCTGTCTAGGAATGGAGCCAAGAGAAGTTTAGACATGCAGGTTAGATGCCCAGGGTAAGCAAGTGTGACAACACCAAACAAACAGACATACATAAAATCTGAAACAATGAAACAGTGCAAATATTCTGCACATTAACCATGATTATTGGAGGCAATTTTGGTGCCCCCTAACCCATTCTGTCAGCACAGCCAGAGCAAGATTTCAAGGTGAAAAAGTAGCTCCAAGGGTTTCTTGAACAAGAAATATTGTTTAAAAAGGAAAAAAAAGCACTCAAAAATTTCTCGGACCATGAATACACTCCAAACCTGTCAGGAGCACAGAGTTTTAAAAAGTAGACAGAAAAAAATCCACATTAGTGCATTTATGGAGTGCTTGCTAGTCTTATTAAAGGACTTAATAAATATTAAGTAAAATATATATAAATTCTGGTATGACATATTCATGTCACAAATTTAGAGCTTGTGTAGAAAGATACAAGCAGGAAAGTCAAGCTTCATGTGGCTATAAGAGCATGTCACCCTATGCCCTACTATTCAAAATAAAAGGGTCATAGTGGGGACTTCTCAGGCAAAGTGATTTAATGTGTTCTGAATTCATTCTTTCATTTAAATTGACTAAACTTTCCTCAACATGCTTATGTACACAGACCCAATGCTTCTTCAAATTTACCAAAAATAAAAATCTGCAATCAATTAACTCATCTTTCATTTTGTCATCACTTAGACAATGTAGTTGAATAGGTCTCTACAGTGCCTTGTTTCTCTGTCCCTTGAGATCTGCCTGCACCAGTATGGTTAGGAAAGTTAAGCTGAATTAACTAAACATGTGAAGTAAAAATGCATCAGTAAAAATGTATTAATCCCTAAGGCGAAGTCGTCATTCACAAACAAAGCTGTCTTAATTCTTCACTACTTTAACTCTCAAAAGAAGCACCTAAACAAGGATTTTGTGCACTTAAACTAATTCACATTCACTTAACACTTTTACTTAACATCCTCCTGTGACAAAGCAATGCCAGCGATATCTTTAGCATAAACACTTTCAGGAACAAAAACATCTTTACTGCTGGTAGAGTTAATTTCACTTTGGGAGCAGGCTATTCTCAGAGCAGAACTCTTCTTTTGCCAGGGAAATCTCATCTCCATTCAGACAGGCTAGTGGTAAATGCTATTAAAAAAACAACCAACCACCTTCCTAACAGCAGACAAACATATTTAATGAGACAATTTAATAGCAGACAAACACCTATTCATGAGAACTTCTAATGAAATGTAGGTGTATTATTTTCCTGCTTCACTCAATAGCATATGGAAAAGTATTTCTAAATCTAATCTTTGAAACAGCAAGAGTTTCTGGTTTTGCAATTTATTTTGTTGTTTAGAAATACTTTCAAACAATTCGCTAGTTATTAACTGTTATTGCCTTCTGGCACTCATCACAATGTTAGACAATGCCTCTACTCAACACTTTTGTGTAACAATTCAAACATTTATCAGTCTCATAAGGAGACACAGCTTCCTGCAGTAGCCTAGTCTATTCAGCTTTTCAGCACAACTAAGCTATGCTGGTTATAGTACTCAGGTAGAATTACAGCCCTTTGCAAGTGCACTTATATTTCTTTCTACAGTGTTTCCAGAGCATGTGCTGTAGCCATCACTGTGAAATACTAGTAAAAGCTCTGTCTTTTTGCTGATTTGTACTGCAAATATTTTCACTGAATTATGCAGGATACAGAAAGCCAGAAGCAGAACTGGAAAGAGAAGAGAAAGTAAAACTAATAACTGTGATGGCAACAGCCCCACAGCAGAGGAGGAAAGAAGCAGGGATGGAATAGACAGAGCTGGAGGCAAATGGGATGGAGGAGGTGGAAGGATTCTCTGTCCAGCTTGTGCTTAGCTACAGGGCGACTGCTGCCAAAGCATCTTTTGGAAAGTTTGGTTTCCTTCTTTTGGCAGTGGCTGCTTTTCTGAGCACTTTTGTTTTGCTGTTTATTTTGCATCACACAGTGTCATCTTCCTCACTGCCTCTTGCTGTGCCCCATCCAGCTGCCCTGTCCTTCCTCAAATGCTCATTGCCTTATTACAGCTGGAGTCACAGACTGTGCAAGAGTCCCTGAGTCATGATTGCCACACGTTTGCTACAGACTCTTTCCCTTTATTAGTCCCAGGCAAGCATCTCTTGGTAGCTTGGCATCTCTTTACCCCTCTTGTCATTTACAAACTCAAACCCATTTACAGTAGCACATTCACTGGCCTTATTCTGTCTAAAACTTACTGCTCATTCAATGTGCCCTCTATGAGCAATTGAAATTTAAAAAAAGTTTGCTTAAAAGAGATGCAATGGCCCTCAGAGTACCAACAGCCCTGCCTACCCCTGCCCAAACCTTCTGGGGCTTCTCCCATCCTGCCCACAGTCCAGAATCCCATTTGAGCACCTTGAGACCACCAGCCCATGTCCCAGGGGTGTTGCAGCAGGGGCAGCCTCCATCTCTACCCCCATACCTGGTAGTTGGTCTTGTGAGTGGATCCCCCCTCCATGCATAGCACAGCTCATCTCCAGCCCTGCTTCTGGCCCCAGCTTCTTTGGCTTCCCTTGGAAGACCCTGGTACCAGAGCAACATCTGTTGTCAATTGGCCCCATCAGAACCAGCCTTGTGAGGAGTCCCAGGGGCATGGACCCTGTGGGGAGGGCATGTCCCTGTGCAGTCAGTCCTTGCTGATCCCTGACAGAAAGCAGTTTATTTTACAATAATTTCTTACAAAAATGTAACTTTCTACCTGTAAACCCTAACACTCCAAACTTTCCTCTGCTTCATTGTCCTATTTAAGGTTTCTTTCTAGCCTGGCTATCTTTGTAAGAAGGTTATCTCTGAAAGACACCTGCACACATCTCCTATGCTCTGATCTTTCCTATTCTTAGCTCCTACTTCCTGAAGAAGGGCAAAGTGTTTGGTGCTTAGAGGTAACAGGTGTGAAATCACAAAAATAGCTGGAAAGGAAAAGAAAGTACAGAAGAGTCCTACAACAACAATACAGTAGAGTTTGAATGTCAGCCTTAGGTACTCTTACTATTATTACACCTGTTTTACACATGGGTATGTTTGAACCACCACAACAGGGTCAGTAATGGATAAGATATCCCAACAGAATAAGAAAACAAAACCCAGAAGAACTAAGAGTAGGTAAATAAGACATAAATTATATAGGCAAAAATAAATAAAAATAAGATAAATCAATATATTAAACCATGAGCTAAGCCAGAGGTTTATCATTATTTGAATACATAGCTCTGTTGCTTTAAAACGTATAGCACCAATGACTGGTTCAGTTTCCTAGACACCATTATATTTGGCTCTGCAGTTTATTTTGAAAGAACTTGAAACCTCAGCCTATTTGAAAATTAGGTTAATCTGTGACTTTCTTGCAACGGCTTGCAAAGAGTGTCTTCTGACATCTACTGTTTGCATCTGTATTGTGGCCAAGTATGAAAATGAGCCTTTGAGCCATCTACATTCCCCTCTCAATGTTGTGCTTGATTCAAAAAACAAAACTCCTATATATTGCTTTCTCGATGTGGAGACAGCAGCAACCCTTGAAAACATTTAACTGGGTTGCAGTAGGAGCAGAGGCTATGAAATTACTTTTAATGAAAATTACTTTAGCAGGACAGAACACTCTGTTATATTTGTGTTCTTGCATATTGTATGAATGAATCAGATATTGTCAAAGTGGGAGGATCAGCCTTCTGCAAAGTGGAAGTGTTTCTTCAAGAAAAGACTGCATTTTGAAAAATTATGGAAGAGTTAAAAGTATTATAACTGTTTCTCTACTATTTATTTATATATAAAGCTAAAGTATTACTTGGCACAAATGTATTAACAAGTTCCTTAAAGAGATACTGGAATGTTTACTGGTCTGGAGGGACTGATATTTTTCCAGTTTGCTATTCCCTTTAAATTGTTTTATTTTCCATTAGCTATAAAATCCTTATGTTTTCACAGCACTGAGAACAGGAAGGGGTATTTTTTCAAAAAAGGCAGCTGAAAATAAGCAGTACTGAGGGCTGGATTTGCTTACATTGTCCTTCCCTTTAACTTCCTTAATCAGTCAAAACTTAATTTTCATGACACTTTATACAATCAATGAATTTGCTTTCATGAAAAATTCTTCTTGTTGACAAGGCACACTTTTGTTTTCCTTACTTTTTTAAACTTTCACAACAAAATGACTTTTCCATTTCTTTTGAGGATAAACTCCCAAACTAGCTGAGAAAAACTGGAAAATACTTAAATGCTGTGATTTCTCCTGAAATCTTGCACTGTCCTATTTTCTCAATAATATTGTACAGAGACATTATAACATGTTGTGAGTGACCCTGTGCTCACACAATGTAAGCAATGAATGGAAGTGTCTGAAGATGAAAAGTTAAACCACCCCCTGGCATGTATTGTCTGTTCCCTCACATGAAAAGCCTGTCCCCATTACAACTACAGTTTGCTTTTCGAAAGCACCTACTGCAGCTTGAACTCCTTCCCTCTCTCCACCACTCTCTGCAGGGATTCCTCTAACACCAGTTTGCACCTCAACAGCTGACCCAAAGGCTCCCAAGCAAGGTCGTGTTCAGCTCTCCCAAAAACAAGTCACTGTAAACTTAGTTAAGGGAGTATGGCACAAGACATTGTGCAAGATTTTCTCTCACATATTTTGAAAGATGTTTGAATTGTAATCAAATATACATACTCACAGAGCATGAAGCATGGTAATGAAAAGAGTAAATCTGCCTGAAATCAGTCTATATATAAGAGTCACAATATTTCAATTGTGAGTCCTGTGCAACTACAGCTTTCTGAATTCAAACTCTATTTTACATTGAAAAAATAATCAATCCCTTCTTATAATATATATTACAATATACAGAGATGCTCAGTTCTCTTATTATTGTATCTTGTGTGCAGAAACTAACTTTCACATGGTGTACTATCCACATTTCTCCACTCACTGACTACCATTAGATGGAGTTTAACAAAAAGCCATTTTTCATAGTCAGATGTATGAGCTGTACATTTGCTTCTTAGGCATGTTGGACCAAACGAGCAGCAGATGAATTCAAAAGAGCCACGTACATGACCTGAAACTTTCCCAATGCTTCTCTTGATAATACAAATATTAAGGCATGAAAGTTGAAGCAGAATACAGTCAAACCCCAATCAGCATGCAGATGGTATGAGTTGCCCAGCATGGTTATGGCAATGCCAAAATTTACAGGATATAAAAAATCATTCTTGGATAAATATTCCAAGGGATCCCTCTTAGCCAAACTCTTTACCTTTCTAGAGTGTGAGAATATTTGTCTTACTTTGATATGATTTTTGACCAAGTAGAAGCACATAATTCCAGTGCATAAGTCAAATGAGAGGAGGTTGCTTCTCTCATGTTTCTAAACCTAAAAAAAAGCACATTCTAAATGTCAGTTCCAAACCTAAATGAAATTTTGGATGAAAATTTTAGTTCCTATTCTATTGAAATTTTAACAGAGATCCCTAATCATCGCTATTTAAGTCAAAACAAAAGCCTTACTTAATTGCTAAGGGGAATTGATTTTAATGCAAGCACAAGTTCCTGTTAGTCTTGCATGCCGCATGCATGGATCTATTTTCTTGGTAGTCATGAGATATGAGATCTGAAGTCCGAGAGACTTCCCATTTTGGACTTGATGACTAAAACTAGAATGCAAAACCCTTTAAAAATTGTTTGGTATGTCTCAGGCAAGAAGCTGGTTAAGAGTAAAATGCCTTTTGAGATCAAGGCTCTTCAAAGGCTTGTACAATTTTAGAAAATCTAGAACCAAGTTTATCACTGGCATAACTCTGCAGATTCCTGAATTTCATGGAGTTATGACAGGGGTAAATCTGTCCTCTGGTACCTTGCAACTAGATGAATGACTATTACTGCACGAGAGTAAAAAGACATTGTATTATATTCACTCTCTTTGGGTTTAGTTAGTTTTCTTTCACATTTATACATTTGGGATTATGAAAAATCTCTTAATAGAGGGTATATTCATTAAGCTTCTCATATGCATATATATTTACATACACTCAATCCTATTGCAAATAACATTTATCTGAAGAGATAATTGTTAAAGCCGATGTCCTTTTGGAAAGATGAGGCTGCAAAGGAAGGTAATGGTCTGTATTTTTCACGTTCATTTAAATGTAATAAGCTAATATTGCTACTCCCATTAAGATCTTTGAAAATGTAATTAAATGCTCAAATGACTACTAACACGATTAAACAAAGAACAGAGTAGGTTATTCACTAAGCTTATTAAAGACATTTCACATTCTGTCCTCCCCAGTAATAAATCACATGGAATTTTTTTCAAAGCATTATCAGCAGACAAGCAATTTTACCATTATCCTGTCCAGCAGAAGGTTAGTGCTGGAATGCTATTCAATTTTTTTTAAAAGCATATCAGTTATACCTGTGTCATAGCTTTGTTGTGTTCTGTTTTCTTTTTGGTTTTTTTTTTGTTTCTTTTGTTCATATCCAGTCTTTATTTCTCTAAAGAGAGTGAAGCAGAGGAAGCTCTTTTAAAATGCCTTCAATCTAACTGAACAACATATGTGCTTATTCCTCGAGTTTGGTCTGATATACGTAGAAGAAAAGAGACTTTGTGGAATATACTTATGCATAATTTAAAACATACTGCACTATTATAGCGCTTATTTAATGAAAGCTTTCTTCAGTAATTGGTTTTTTGTTCCATGATGGTCCATACTGCCATCAACTTACCTTCCAAGCTACCTTCCCCACTAACCTTACACAAATTAAATCCCTTCACTTTTGTTCACTGTTGCTCTATTTACATATTTACTAATATAGAAATATTTAATAATATGGTAGTGTATGCATCCACATCAACACATCATACATGATAATATGTACTGCATGCATTTATACATATGCATATATATGCTACCTGTATTATGCACACATACATGTGTTGACAAATGAATGAATATTATATGAATTAAGGCACAAAACATGTATTATATGACTATAAGTGTATAAATATTTAGTGGTTTACCTCATATTGCATCACTTTTCCACAATGATCTCTAAAGCCTTTTCAGAGTTCTGTTCTTCAGGATGCAAAATTCTACAACAACAGCTCAAATTTCTTATCTAGATTTGTACTTGCTTTTTTAAGGACATGCACATTTTTGAACACAAAGTGCTGCATGTTTTATCACTATTTACCACATCAGTATGTGTTATCTACAAATTTTACTAGCAGACTGGGGTTTTTTCCCGTTTGTTTTCTTCCAGATATTGGAAAAGCATAAATATTACCTCTGGAGTCTCTTCTATCACCACTAGAAACATCTTGACTCAGCTATGAGTCTCCATGGACAGCTTCAATGAGAGGTTTATCAGACAAATTATTCTTAAGCCCTATTCTTTCCACTAAAGCACTCACAGACAGTTGTTATTTTGTCCAGGACTGGAATCAAGATAACCAGTTTCCAGTCACAGCTGGGTCTCTCCACTTGAACTTTTCAAGCGGAGACACATCAGATTCCTTTGCATTTATGCCAAATTCTACAAAATTATGAGGAATTTTCACTAAAATGGTAGAAACCTGTCTCCCCTTTGTGGACATGGAGCAAGCCAGCAAAGTCTGTTAAGGGAATAGCACTTAACTCTCACAGATGCTGTTTCAAATTTTTGATCTTTTGTCAGATTTTATGTAATAGATACATATCCCACTTCCAAATACCTAACAAATATTTATTAAAGACATCTGTTGTTTTTTGGCTACATGGCCAATAAATTTCCATCCCATAATAGGCCTAAACAACTTTGAAGAGACTAGTAAGAAGTGATGTTTTAAACACGAAAACCCCCACCAAAATTCCTAGAATAGTTTCACTTCATCAGAATAGCTTTCTTGTATCTTTAACTTCTCTTATCAACAGTCCATACTTTACAAGTCTACTAAAGGAACAAACAGATGTAGCAATCCATACAAATCGGATTTTCTTCCAGCAGTTTTGAAGAGAGAGATTCAGCAGTTTTGACTACGCAGTAAGATGGACCTAATCATTACTTAGATACGTTTGAGCTTTTGCAGTGCTTATCTCCACTTTCAGGGCAGCATATTGAAGACATCTCCTTCCTCACTTTCTAAATATATTTAATGATAATACAAACATGAAGATTTCATAATGCTCATTTCTGTGCACTTGCATGGATTGATCCTGTCTACCCCCATAAGATACCTGGAGTCATTCCACTACAGTCTGTAAGTCACGTGGCACATACAAGCACGCAGGTACTTACATGAAAGAAACAGCACTAAATGGCTATTCAAAACCAGAAACGGAAATGTTTACAGCCAGGGATATATTGTGACTCTTGGCCTTCCATGACAGGCCCAAGCCCTCCTGCCCTAAAATTCTTGCATCACTCTGCCTATACTAATGGGAAACAGACTTTTATTTAGATGCTTGTTTTAAGGAATATACTCAGTTCTTATATCCTCACCTTTTCTTTTAATAAAATTCAAGTCTTCACCATTCTCCTAAGTTTTCACCTTGCTGCCAAATAGTCTGAATTTGACTAAAAGAAATGAAAATTCCTATGCAGGTTGGATCTTGTCAGAGAAACACATAGAATCTTCTACATCAGTACTACATTGATTAAAAATGCTTATTTTGACAACTAAAGATTGTCATAAAGTAGAATTTAAAAAATCTGCTAGGATTTCAAAGAAAGCAGTGATACCAATTGAAATAACAACCATTCAGTAAGGCTGGCAGCTGCAAGTATTTTAAAAGTCAGAAGAGACATAAGAGGTTCAGACTATTTCTTAGAGTCAGGCTAAATTAGCTGTGATGGACTTTAAATTTTGTAAATTACTGAATTATTGTCCATAATTTGTTTTGTATTCCTATGTCATATTAGAACTGTGTAAAGGTAACTTGATTAATATTATAGTTTTTTAAAAATAATATTTCTTTTCTCCCCCAGAAAAATCATTGTTCTGTCTGCTCTTGCCATTCATTATAAAATTCATTATGTTGAGTGGATGTAAGACTGAAGGTATTGACATGCAGTCATCTCACTTGATGAGATGTAATCTTGACAGACCATAGCAGACTGAGGAGAGGATATCTGGAAGAAATCATTAATACACCTGAGACTATGCTCTTGTGGCTAACACGGGGGATGTGTAGGTGTTTTGATTAATAACAAAATAATAGACTGTCTGCAGTGACATCCCTCATGACTAAACTAAATTTTTGTGAAGGCACCTACTAGAAAGTCTAGAAAACTTGCCTGTATCTATTGAGTTGCCAGGTCTGAAAGAAAAAAAGACATTGGTTTAAAAGAAAATTCTGCAAAACAGCCGTTAGCTGAGCTAGAGGAGGATGACAGTTCTACCTGTCTGTACTGCTCAATTAAGTTTTCCAGAGGGTAAATCCTCTGTTACTGCGTGTTATAGCTCCCACAGGAATAACTGGCAATCTTCAGCTGTGCCAGTTTAGCACAGAGAATTGCACAACTCACTTAGGAACTTCAGCTTGACCCAATCGCACAAAAAATATTTCTGATGATGGTGACTTAAATATCCTATGAGCAGTACTATCTAGGCAAACAATTATTTCTGAAAGTGCAACTGTCCATTTCTATACTGAACACTAATAAATAAAATATTTCAAATTTAGAATAAGATCCATGGTCTAATGATATCTTTAGAACTGGAAAATTTAAAAAATCAAAGAACATCGTATTATAAAGAAATAAGAATATAATGAAAAGGAAAGAGAAGAAAAAAGCCCTTCAGGTTTATAGAATATATGATTTATGATCATTTATTGATTGTATTTTAGCAGAATTCAGTGATAAATCTTAATATATATAAGCAAAACTGCATAGTTGACAAGAAATAACAGTTGAAAAAAATGGTGGAAAAATGGAATTGGGAAGTAGTGAGTGCAGTAGGGAGTTGAGCACTAAAATATAGATTTTTTTTATATCAATGAAACGATCAACAAGCAGGGTAGTGCTCAAGCTTTTGATCCATTCAATAGGACTATTGCTTCATACGAGCATTCACCATCTCCAGTTTGGGGCAGTTTGGCTGTAGGGTCTGGGGGCTTCCTTCCTGCATACAAAAGCCAAAAAATGTGCACACAAATTTCGACAGTTCTCTTTTGAGATTCAGAGCATACAAACATGCCAGAGCCACTGTGCTCATTGAGACACGCTAACAAGCACACCCTGAGAGATTTGTTCACAGCCACAAGTAAAATCCTAAGCTCCCCTCTCTTGCCCCTCAAGCACCGAGTGCAGAGTTACATTTCTTCTTCAGAATACTTTTCATTGACCACTTTGCTAAAGCGAGGGCATATCTATTTGCTCAACCCCCTGGGAACTAAAGGTATATTTCATCTCTAAGGTAGGACCACTACTGCAGTTTCCAATCAGATGTCCTTTGTAAACACAATACAGCCTTGATTTTGAAGTGGAAGTGAGAACGAAAAACCATATGTTCCAAATCTGGGACAATTTTTCCTCTCAATAAACATGCAAAATCTCAATTCTCTCTAGTACTCACATACACGTATTTAAATAACTCAATAATGAAAGCCAGGGCCTTGGACTGCAGCTGACCATTCACCACTGACACTTGGTATCAAATGAATCCATAAACAAATTTTTTCTTCTCATTAAATGCTTTTAAATATAGCTTGTCATAGAAAAGCAGAAGTGATTCAAGGACAAAACATCCTCCTCTGCCTATTGTCTCTGCTGATGGATTTGTGTCTTTCCCCAAAACCAAACATATTTCATTTATAGCCTAAGAAATATTTACACCAAGATAAAAATCCCACAAGAATTTTCTTGCTTTTCTTTTTGTACTTTAAAATTAATTTTAAAAATTGTCTTCTGTTTCTGCTTGAAACACAGTACTCTGAGGTATTCCACTTCAAGACAAGCCACTTGTGTTGCACTGAAATCTCTTTTTGTCACAGAAAATTGTAAAATCATTGATTAGCATCTGTGGCACTAAGCTGATATTATGGATTGCTTTCCTTTACTTTACAGAAACCAGCCCCTGCATAACTCCAGTGTTTCTCCTCCCTGTTCCTTCTGTCCTGTAATACCTCACACCACACCAGTTTGGATGGCCTTGGCCACCTAAGCTCTTTGGCTCGAGTTAGCCCCAGCCAGCTGAAAACACCTTTTGTGTTCATAAAAAATCTGTTAAAAGACAGAGGAGATGCCAGTGAAGAAAAAAAATCATGAGGCAAACATTTGGAAGCCTGACAGAAATGTTGGCATGGCTCTGATCTGATGCATCTGTTAAAACTCAGGTGTAGACTACATAAATCAGACTTATAGACTTAGCGAGTAAGGTATATAATGAACACCCCTGTGCGAAATTTGTAGATGTCATTTAGAAGAAAGTATTGGCAGATTTTCAGCAGTGTTTTGGTACCAAGTTTCCTAATACCCTAGGGCATATCCAATTCTTCTGTTTCCATGTCTTCATCTATCAAGACAGAATAACAGCACACACAGTGAGAACTAAGTTATATACACTCTGAAGCCCTTGGGTAGGAGTTCAGCATTGCTAGTCATAATATATATACAAAATGAGACCTTCCCAAATTACTCAGTTCATAAATCTTAATTTTACTTCATCAGCTCCAGACAGGCTGCTTTTTCCCTCTCCTTTCTAAGATATCATATACACAGAGTCTGTGAATGCAGCTTGTCTCCCTCACTACAGTAAATGTCTCCTGCCAAATGCCAGCCCAGAATCAAAAACCCAAGTACCAAATGACCTGTGAGGTCTTGTGAAGTCTGTTCTGAAAACTCTTCAGCCTGTCAGAACTTAAAATAAATGAATCAAAGCTACCATGGGTATATTTATATAAATTAACATCTCTCCTCTCGGCACCTGTCCTAGGAACATGCACAATCTCCTTTAGATACTGCTTCCTTTTCTCCTATTTTCTAGCATATCCCTTCTCTCAATGATCTTGAATTGAAGTTTATACCTCAAATGTAGGAAATTTGACACTCAAGAGGTAAGAAATTTTCTCTTGTGTAGCATCAATGATCCCTGGGGAATCTGAACAATAATTTCTCAGTGAAAATCAGGGTAGCTCTGAACACAGCTTGACCATTTCTCGCTGATTGTGGTCAAGGTTGCTTCCAGATCATCCTTCCTGTTATTTCAATCTGGAAGAAGGTGTTGAGCACAAAAAAAAATCACAAACATATTTGTTACCATGAGGGTGAAACCATTTAATTTGTAATTGTAAGAAATTTCTATGTAAAAAAGGTTCAGTATTTATTTGAAAAGTCCAATGCTGGTGAAGTATAATTCACATGCTGGAATATTATTCATACCTTTACAGTTTTTACCTGGGCAGACTTTTGGTCCTGAAAGGGGTGTGTCCTATGGCTTATCAGATGGTGTGTTAGCTCTGTCTCACTACACAGGACACATCATCAATTTCTTTGTCACCATGGAATAGCAAAGTATATCTCCAGATGTGTCCATTCTGGAGCACAGGGTTTCTCCCTGTGAACACCTTTTCAGAAATACTTCATTGTCTGGTTTCATTGCTTATCTCTATGTTGGATATAAAATGCTGACAGTTTCTTAGATAAAAGTGGAAGATATATCCAGAAAGTTAATTCTAATAAACTGTTGCATCATACTACCAAAACATTTCACGTTCATCTGTCTTATTTTTTTTCAACTTTCTTTGGTGAGGCATTCGCCATCATTTTTCTTTCCGTAACTAATCCTTACCACTTATCTGTTTCCCAAACCTCTCCTCCAATGCCAAGGTTTGCCTCTCCAGCGTTCTACAGTTTTGCTACTACACAGGTCTGTAGGTTTAATGCAGAGAAGTAGGTACAAGACAAGGACAACATCTCTGTGCCATGAGAGCAGGTGATGTTTCCTTGGCTGACTGCAGCTCCTACTGCTATTTGGCCTGTGGAATAGTTGAACACCACTTGTGATTTCTTCCCCGTTCTCCAACCTGTAATTTGTGCTCTCCTGGTGGGTTTGTGGTGTCACAGTCTCTCCAGGTCCTCCAAGAGCAGAAAGAAGCTGTGGATTAGTCCATACACATCCTGCTCTGGTATGCTTCCCTGGCAGCCTGGAGATGAGCAGCCCTATTATACAGTCTGTTGTTTCCATGCGTTCCTGCTCCAAAAAGAGATGTGAACCATTACTCCAACCCTCCATTTATGACTTGCGGTATCTGCCTACAAAAGGAGATAATAAGCTCCATTTTAAAACAACAGGTGGGTTCAGAGAAGGAAAGGAAAAACTGCACCTTCATTACAACAGTCCTTATGAGACATCTTTACCAACAGGATTATTCCTTCTGTGTGTTCATATGCATCTGCTGGCCTCGCCGCTTTATCAGTATCTGTGCATGGAAAAGCAAACTGAACTCTACCAGGATGCACAAACACCATCAGGGGAATATATTTATTTTATCTAAGTTCTAGGTTATAAACTATGCCCTCTCTTATATCACTAATTTGATTAGTAAGGGGTCAAAGATGAGAAGTGATGGCCTTTGGTGATAGAACCCAGCTTGATTTTAGGTTTGTAGGTCATGCACATAGTGTTGGCAGTTAGCAGTAAACATTTCTTATTGTAAAAGGAAAGAAAAAGTCATGTGGAAGTCATTGAGTGATAAAACACACAGAATTTCTAAAGGCTATTTACAGTAATTTTTCAGTCTGAAAATCTACATTAAGCCATTTTCTCCTCTCATCAGCAATTAAAAAGCCTAAAACCAAGCATAAGGTTTTCTTGCTGTTGTTGTACTACTATACACAAACGGACTGTGTATTTGGTAAGGAAAGAGAAATTCAATTTTGTGTGTCAGAAAAAAATAAAATAGAAAAGAACTTATGAGAAAGAATTATAACAAGAATGCCCATGAGATGCACAGTTGTACTGAGAATATTAAAAAAGCTGTGACATGCCAGCTTATATTGTACCTATGTATGCACTTCCAGTTACTTGCCTGAACTTACTCATGCATTGATTGTAGGAGTAATTCAATTCTAAAGCTTACCTCTACTATAAATGTACAGTTTTCCTACCATGTTAGAATTCAAAATCAGAAGCCCAGGAACCATAAAATGGCACTATATGGTTGTCCTTTACTGTTGATCAATCATCACAAAATAAATTTCTGACAAATGGCAGATTTAGCAGTCAGACTCAGAATTTACTCTATTTGTTCCTACCCATCCCTTCTCATTTAAAAAATCTGCTAACTACAGAAATAAGCTTGGACTTCTGGGGAAGCCTTGCATGCCTAAAATCAGAAAGTAGCCTGAGGATGTAATTCAGCATGAGTGTGATAATTAAGACTATTCCTGTCATTATTGTTGCTATCTAATAGGGAGACTGAGAGATAGAATAATTTGTTTCTTGGTATTTCATTTTCCCCCACATGAAAAATAGCAAGGAGTAAGTGTGTATCTTATATGACATCATTTATATTACAGAATACAATCTTCACAGGAAATCCTTATAAATAGAAATTTATCTAATGGAACATAAGGATAAATTACAATATTTTTTCAGGTAATGTGGTTTTTTCCATTACTACTTTGTTTCCAGAGAGAGTATAATCAATTTTACAAGCCAAATATGCTTTTGCATACCTCAAAGGATTTGAAAGTTTCCAAACTCTTAGTTTTTCTTCCTCTTTTTCAAATATACCTACATTTGCAGTATAGGTGTTCATGTTACTGGAAAACATGCATTGACTTTTTTTTGTTCATGATTCTTCAAACTCTTCTGAACACTGATAATAGAGCCTGATGTACTCTGGTATCATTCAGCAGATGGCTAAACAGGGTGGCAAAGAAAGATGGAACAGTCAAGAAGATCTGTGCAACCAAGCTTGACAAAACCCCCTGAGCTATTAGATCCTGCCTTTGTATCTTTGCTGCAATGTCAGCTCTCTGGCTGCCCTTTAAAAATTTATGTTTATCCCTGATCCTGTACAATCCCATCTTTCACAGTTTTATATAGACTGTCTAGACCAAACTCTTTTGAGGGGGGCAGAGGGTGTTGCCACAGTATTTTTTATAAATCTCTCCTCAGTTGTAACTCCTCCCCTGCATTTCAGCAATCAAATTTGAAGGTAAAGTTGCCATTTACAGTTTTATGAAGTGAATTTATGTATAGAAAATGAAGTACTACTATGTTTTGCTCAAAGGGACTTTACTCACAAAAAACCATGTCCCACTGAAGTTAATGACAGCAGCTGCTTTTCTGGTCAGACAGAAAGCCTAGGATTAACAGCTAATGGCTTTAAAGCAATTGGTGAATTTCTGGTTCTACCCAAGTCAATGGCAAATCTCCAAGTGGAGTGTGGAATTCATCCTTTTAGGAACAGATATGCAGCACATTAACAACCAGAGTTAATTCCTGTACATTTTATCAGAAGCATTCATACAGTCAGTTTTTTCAGACAAACTCTTAAACCCTCATTTCAGCTCCTCAGTTCCACACACATCATAGAACCATTGAATAGTTTGGGTTGGAAGGGAGATTTAAAAGTCATCTAGTCCAACCCCTGATGAATGCCCTAAAGGCAAAAATGCACACTCTTATCTGTTTGTGGCTGTAAAATACAGCCCTGTTCTTCATAATAAAGTCTATTAATCCCCCTCCAAAATGTTTTTGAAATACTTATTCCAGAAAGCATTGCAATACTGCATTCTGGCTTAAGCTTGCAAAGTGAAAAATCACTTAACTAGTTTTGCTTTATTTCTAGTGACTTTCTAACCTGATATATTCCCTATATGTTAAGGTGGCATTTTGGAAAAGGCACAATTCCTCAGGATCCACAAAGATCAATATCAGTCAACTAAAGCTAATCCTAATAGTTGTAGTCCAACAAAAATGTAATGAACAATCTTCTAAAGTGTTAAACATCCTAAAAATCTCAATTTTCCTCTATGAAGTAAGATACACAAGATATTACCTAAAACCAACAGTAAACATAATGGAAGCACCGAGCAGAAGCAAGAATTGTTGTTCTGAACAGTGTTTGTAAACAAGAACCCCCAAAATGCTTAAAATAAGCAGTATGGTTAATGCTTAAAATAAGCAGTATGGTTAACACTTAAAATGACACTGCTTAGCAGTCTAAGCTGTACTAAAGGATGACTTCCACATTTAGTAGCACACAGTCTTCAGTGAGTCTTAGATTCTTAGACTGAGTGTCTAATTTTGAAAGCAGAGTTTAGAATTTGTTTCAAGTCACTTAAACAAATAAATTGTCTAAGTTTATTCCTACTGAAAGTTATCCTAGAAGCAGACAAGCTGAATGTCCAGCACCCAGCTGCAACACTGTATCAGCGGGTGAGTATTTTGTGAAGTTCTCGCTCAAATAAAATGATGGTGACCCATGGTGAAGGTTCAGCCTAAGTGAAAATTGCAGTAAGAAATTCAGAATTTGGAACATTGCCTTTACTTATTTATTTATTTCATTTTTAAGAATTAACGGTTTAAAGATCAAGGGCCAGCCTCTGTCCCATGTGCTGTGTGCAGAACTCCCACTGTTGTTGGTGGGAGTATCACAAGGATATCTGAGGCAGAATGTGACCTTTTTATGCACATAGCCTTTCTGGGTAACATCAATATTTCAAAATTGACTAACAATTAGATTTACATGAAGGGCAGCTTTGATAAAATAGCTAATAAGGAACAGAATATTGTGCTGACCTTCAGGGTGAATACTATCTCTTGTTAGCAAATTGTTCAATGAATTGAAATCATGAATCTCAACAGATTTATTTTGTCATATAAACTGTTAGTACTGTGGTGACTATAAAATACATATGTTGATTCTGTAAGTATGAAATAAAGAAATGGGGATTTTGTGCAGATAAAAAAAACAACCAACCAAGAAAATTTAACAATTCAGATGATGGAGACTGTAAAGGAATAGTTATGACTGGGAAAAAAACATATTCCTTCATTCTTTTAAATGCAAAATTGCCAATCAACAAATAAATCCAATCCTAAGTAACAACCAGAGTTTGGAGCCCAAATTATAAGCATACTGTGAATTGTATTCCTACATCACCTTTATCCTCAGCAAACCGACAGTATCCTATTAACATCTATCAGTAGTTTGACAAGCTTTCATCCATGTACTATTAGTATTTCAGGAAATGATTATGTAATGAAAATATAAAACAATGTTCAGAAAGGGGACAGATTATGTTTGTTCTAAAGGAAGCTTAAAATATTACCAGAATACATCTAATTTTAAAGATTTAAAAGCCAAACTTTATTAAAAACTCATTTGTAAAGATAGTCCTTATGACAAACAGAAATAATTAATATTTTCCTTAACAGACCTTTCTTTTATAGTAATTGTTCAGCATAAATAGTCATAATTTACAGCAGATACCAACACAGCAGTGTGCTCAAGCACACTGTAAGAGTCCTAACACAGCCAATGGCTTACACATCTTTCTCATCAATTATGCATACTGTGTCCTCTTTTGTGATAGCTTAAATTACATGTCTGAGGAGATCAAAGTGGAAAGGATATAGAGTGTGAGAATCTTATCACAAAAGAAAACATGTTACCCCAGGTGCTAGCAGGAAGGGAAGGGATAGGGCTCATTCTCTTTGTTATCTCAACCAACCAATACCTGCTGGACCCTGAGTCCACAGCTGGAAAGAGCAAGAGATCAAAAACTTGGGTGGGAACTACCTAGTGCTCTTAGAGCCACTGGTGAGAGGAGCATGGGCAGGTGGGTGCCTGTTAAAATGGCAAATCACATAATCCTGAATCACACAGCTCCTCTTTGCAGCCTAACTTTATGCTCATGTTTATTTAAAGCCAAAATAAATGTGGAATTTGTTGAACTGACACCTATTTTACTGCATCAATCACAATATCAGCTTGAAATAAAGGATTTATTCAGGACGCAAGCTATGAATTCAATTATCTTTGTCACAGAAAGTTAAATGAATTAATCTGGCAACATATTTGGCACAGATCTTTCCTCTTAAAAAGACAAAAAAGGTAAAATTCTTATGTAGGGTTTTCCATTAGGAAAGCCCAAATGGACTGTTAGGATAATGCAGAGCATCATTTTACTTAATGCAAGAACCAGCACCCAGGAGAAAGGAGAGCTTTTAAAAAGCCCTTTAGTAGACCAATGGCAGAGCTAGCAAAAAGAGAAAAGAAGAAACCCCAAGTTTAAAATAATATTACACCAAATTTTAGATTTTACAGGCATTTTTTTGGGGTGAAATCCTGCCTCAATTTTGTGTGTGCTTGCCTCTTTCCCTTATGGCTGACTACATTCAGCCAGACTTGGGCACCTCTGCTAACAGTCTGATTTTTACAGCACAGGTTAGGTCCAGCTCACACACCCCAGCTCAGAGAGGTGCAGTGCCTGCCTTCAGAAAGATGTGCTGACTCTTGGTGAGATCCACGTGCCCAGGCACAACACCTCACCAAGGCAGCCACGAGGCTTTCAGACCACAGCTGCCTTCTGTGTAGCCAGACTGGAACACAGGGAAGAAGAAATTAGGATTTGTCAGTTCCAGTCTGCCAATGCTGTGGGATTCTGCACAGAGTAAAAAGTGATTTTAATGCACATATCCTATGGCAAGTGACAAAGCACGAACAGGGTTAATATTGCTGCCCACTTCGACAACTACAGCCCTCAGCAGTAACAAGTGATGTCCCAGCTCCAGAAACATCTTCATAAACAACATACGGAAAGTTGTTCATGATAAGGCATGATAGTTGCAAATATTCTTGGAGAATACTGAAAGCTATAATCCAACAGATGCATGGAAAGGATATATAAATGTTTCCCAAGTTCTTGTCTAAGACCAGAGCTTGGCCTCCCTGGGTCATGGGCTTCTACATTCCTAGGATGCCCAGGCATGAGAAGGCCACGACTGCAACAGCTCTGTAACCACCACACATCCCCATTCACTGAGGGTATTTTGGAGATCTGACTGGAACAGCCCAGACTTATAAAAATAAGGGATTTGCACTGAGATACTGCATGACCCATCTATGGAGGACAAAATCACCATACAAATATCAAACCACGTAAATCACAGAGATGACTAACCATTCCCATCTACCTTCTGAAGATAAAGCAATTTATAGAACACAAAAGTAATCCCATGCAGTCGGGATGTCAACGGAGAGGAGAAAAGTGCTTAAAATACATATCTCAGATCAAAAAACTAATATGTGATCTGATATCTTCGGTTTTTCAAGTGGCTCTAGATTTATTGAAGCAGATTCTCATCTGAAGTAAATCAACATCCTTCATTATATCAATTAGCAGTGTTTTCCTGATTCTCATTAGATGGTGATTGGGCTGCTGGAATGCTCGAGGTCAGGAAGCACTAGGGAAGTCTCAGGAGGACACACATTGCTGTTAGGAGACTTCCTGCTCCCCAAACAGGCAGAAACTACTGCTCAAGAAAGAGCAGATATCCTTACGAACGGTGCTTATATTTATGCTTACGGGAGAAACATGGATTCTGAGAGTTAATGTGTAGTTCTTCTTTGGGGTGGAGGAAGTGAAATTAAGTATGAATCAGCCAAATTAATTTTTAGGTTTTGGGGGTTTTGCACTGGATGACAAAACAAGCCAGCTAAGTAGCAAAGATTAAATAAAGGCTTTTAAATTTGGCTTATCAGCCATGACCATTGACAGGAATATGACTTTGATCCATAAAAGTAGAATAAAACTTTAGAGCTTCACATGACATTAAAATTATCTCTTCTGATGCTTCTCCTGATGCTAAAAAATAGTGCTTGCTTCATAGTGCTCTGCAACATTTCAAAGCAATGACTTCCGCAAATAAATGCTTCTGATACGTGGTTTTCAGTTTCACCTGATTTTGCATTCAGTAGACAGTGATGTTAAACACCTAGAGATTTTAAAGCAAACAAAGAAACCAAAGCCAAGACTGGTCTTTGGGATGAAAAAAAATAGGGCCACTTCAGCAGAGGTAGATAATGTCAACTTTAACAAACAAACAAACAAACAGGAGATAATAGGCCAGAGTTAGAAAAGTATGAATTCTGTCTGAAACTGGGTCAGTGATTTCTGAATCATGGTCTACTGACACGTACCTGGTTAGGTACCATCATAGTGTAAAAATATTTGTAAAAGATGAGAGGATTATTACCAGTTTACAGAAAGAACTTTAACAGGTATCTATCCTTCCCTCAAACCTGCCATCTCAGTAGCATGGCTTGTTTTTTAATTCATTCCCCCAGCCAAGCTCTTTCAGCTTTCCAGGTATCTGACCATGCTAATAATTTAAACCTTGTAAGTACCATGTTGTCGGTGTTATACTGGTTACAAAGCAAAGATTTATGAAAGTATATATTCCTTTGGTAATAAATAAAAAAATCCATTAGAATATTTTCTCTTTAATAAAAAAACTGGATAATGGCCTAATACAAGTTCAGTTTGTTTACCTACAGCTAGATATATATTTAATTCTCAGTATTTTTATTTCAATTTATTTTTAGTGCATGTTTTTAGTTGGTTTGGTTGGTTTTTTAAGGTATAACCAGTAGCTACAATGTAAGAAAAACTGATATGCATCTTTCCCCTTCTCTGAACAGCAGTTCAATCTGGAAGTCTAATGTGACAGAAATGGACCTGTAAATGAACTATATCCATAAAACAAGACAACAGTTCCCTGAAAAATATACAGCAGCCTTCAGAAGCCCTTTTTGGAGGGTTAAGTTACACAATAAGTTACAATCTGATAATGCTTTTTTAGATTTATTTTTTTAAATTTTATTTTGAAGAAAAGATTTCTGTGTAACCTCTCCTTCATAAAGCAGGATGTAGCCAGACAAGAGTGGCTGATTTGTTACCCTTTGCCATGGCTTTGCTTGTTTCTGCAGTCTAACAGGCTTCATGCTCTTAAACAAATTGATTTGGGCTCTGCAGTTCAGTGGGGAATTATGTCATCTACTTTGCTGTTACTGTCACACACAGCTGATACTGTATTTCACCATCTTACTAGATGACTAACATCAGGTTTGCTTACATCAATTCAGGAAATTATTTTGCTTTTGAAGGTTGTTTTTCTTTGAACAGCCTGGGGTTTGATTGACCTCTTGGCAACACCTTTAGAATCTACCTTTTCTTGTATGGAAGTTTCTTCACAGATGAACTTCTGCTCAAAGGTCTGAACGTGAAAAGTCATATCCTGTCTTTTGGTTTATATTCACATGAAAAGTGGAAAGAGCTTCTTCCAACAGGCTTCCAGATACTATCTTAATATTTACAAATAGACATGTCCATGCCCACATTAAAAAAAAAGAAGTTAAAAAAGGTGCATATTTAATTTTCAAAAGGTATTTACTTACAGGAGACATCCGAGTTCTAGATAAAAAGAAAAATTACTGCTTATTATAAAAACTATCACTTTGAACCATTTTAATAAAAATATAATGAAGGAAAAATGGACTATTCTCCAAATGTCGTTCACAAAAATAGTGCTCCACTTAAAATTCAGCACAGTGTTTCACAATGTTGCTTCCACTGATGAATAATTTTAAAGTTTCTCCAAACAATGTATTGCTTATTGCTCCTTGCTAAATCCCCAGGTGAATGCAGTTTTCATACAAAATAGAAACCAACCTGAAGAATCCTTTTCAAGACATGATTTACAGGCCAAGGAGATTCTTCAGCTGGTTTGGATGCTATTTCCAATTCTAGTCACTAAATGTAGAATTACATATTTACGTGAATTTCAAAGCTATACTCTGAATTTCTCATGCACTTCACAGCATTACTATTTCAAAGTTGTGAAAGCCAATGCATGAAAACAGGAAAAAAAAAGTATTTGTACAGATTGTAATATGGAGAAAACAGCAACAGCTGCAACACAGGCTGCCTTGCCAAGTGGTACATGCCAGGGTTTGAATAAATTACACTATAATTGGGCAAAAAGGCTGGATATTAACAGAGAACATTACATCATGCTGGTAACAGGTAATATATATTAAAGAGACATGACATTATGCAAAATGTTTTAAAAAGTAAATTGACAAATAATATGCTTTCATTTAGAATTATCAGAAATTAATGATGTTCCCATGAATTTCAAGTATTTTCTCTCCAAGACAACTTTTTGGCTTTGTTCCAAAGTTAAAACTTTTTTTTAATGGACTTTAGGAACACACACACACACACACTCTCAGTCATCAAATAATTGTCTTATACGTCAGAGCCATAAAGAGTGTTTTCAGCATCAGCTAATGTACTATTTTGATCAAGTCAGTCTTATTAAAGCCTTATCTTACCTCAAAGTAAAACAAAACAACAACAATAAGAAAACAAATTGATTTAGGTAAAATTAGAAATGCATTCTTGTTACAGAAGCTTTTTCTATGATTGGAAGACCACAGTTCACAGCTTGCAACTGAAGGAAAATTTTGTAACTGCATCCAATTATTACAACCATAAACATATGTCTGCTCACCAAGGCAATCTGCTGCACCAGGCAACTGGAGAAAGCAAGGCCAGCACTCTTGAAATAAGGCATGATTTCAGGTTGCAACTATGGCTGCTAAGAGACAGACACTACCAAAATAAATATTTAAAAAAAAAAAAAAAAGTAGAAGTGGATATGACATTTACTCTCAGGTACCAATTTCTGCCTGGTGAGTAAATCCAGAGCACCTTGAAGATTACAGTAGTTGTCACAGGATCATTAAGAGTTCCAGGAAAACTGCTGCCAGTGTGGAAATCAGAAAAAAAATGTACTCTAAATTAATTTATTGTCTGACTGGAGCTAAATTGCTTGTTTCAAATGAAATGTAGATTGCCTGTTCAAAATCGCTTTATCCTTGCATGGCTAGGTCATCAGATAACCATGGATCAGGGATTGCAGACTACCCATTTCAGGACAACACATGGAACCAGATATTCTAAAATAGGAAGAGGTACCAAGCTCCTACCACTTCCACAATGGGCACATCTGAAGGAAGTGACACATTGGGCCTCAATTTAAAGGCTTTTTCTTCTCTGCCAGAGAAGCTGGCTAAAATAGGTTAACTGCTAGTAAAGTGCTCCTACAGTCCTTGCAGAAGAAATCCATCCAATTTTCATTCACAATAGGTAGATTTGTGAAATATTGAATATTAGGAGTTGTGGTAATGGGTTCCTGATAATTAAATTAATAAAAAACAGCCTCACGTAAATTTCTCTTGCTGTAGATCCTACCTAGCGTGCAGAGTCACTTGCTCAGCCATTCACTCCACGGGACCATTTGCTTCTTGACAACAAATGCATTTCCTGATTCTTGCTCTGTCCAAAAAAACCCTTTCAGATATGCTGTTTCCAACTCTTGATGGCTAACCAGTAACACCAAGGTTAAATTCATAACAATCTTGATACAGAAATATGGCTTATTTAAAATGTAAACACATTAAGATCCATTATCTTATGATATATGGCTAATTTGTGTACTACATTCCCTGGAATGATGGTTTAAAAGACACATTTTAGTAGATAATCTACAGCATATTTTATTCTTCATAATGGTACTCATGGGAATTTTACATTCCATTCAGTTTTCTATTTTATGCTCATAATTTAAGTACTCGTGCTAATAATACTAATAGTTCAGGGCTCTGCAGCAATATGTGCTTGAAAAACAAACAAACAAAAAAACCCCCAAAATCCCCCAAAAAACAGGAAAAAAAAAAAAAAAACCAAAAAAGAGGAAAAAGCAAAAAAGAACTATTTGCTTTCAATGTTTCAAATTCAGCTAAGGATGAACTTTTCTATTTTACCTTATTATTAAGAACTTCAGGCAGTTTTGCTGTAGGATTTAGACAACTGAGTGAAACAGAATCACAGAATCACAGAATCTCAGAGGAAAAGACCTCTGAGATACTCAAGTCCAGTCTTTGACTGATCACCACCTTGTCATCCAGACCATGGCACCAAGCGCCACTTCCAGGCCTATGCTGAGCACCTTCAGGAATGGTGAATGCACCACCTCCCTGGGCAGTCCAGAGGCCAAGCCCCACCTGGCTACAGCCTCCTTTCAGGTACTTGTAAAGAGTGATAAGATCTCCCCTGAGCCTCCTTTTCTCCAAGCAGAACACCCCCAGCTCCCTCAGCCACTCCTCACGGGACTTGTGCTCCAGACCCTTCAGCAGCCTTGTTGCCCTTCTCTGGACTCACTGCAGCCCCTCAATGTCTGACTTGACCACAGGCAGCAAGACTCAGCTCTGCTCCCACAGGTGGTCACAGAAGCAGAGCTCCCCTCCCTACTGCTGTGAACAGCATAGCAAGGAAAACTACTCTTGCATTTTTGGGAATGTTCAACCCCCCACCTTCCCGCCCTTTTGAGGAATGAGACCTTTGCAATATAATACTTCACTGAGCAACCTGACCTAGTGGGTGGCCTCTCTATCCATGGCAGGAGGTCAGAACTAGAGTATTTTAAGGTCCCTTCCAATCTAAGCCTTTTTATAATTCTATGATTCCCTACTTTTCCACAGCAAATTCCACTAGAGCAAATTTAAAAAAACCCAACAAACTCATAAACAAAAATATTCTGTTAAAATCCAGTTTAAACCAGTGATGTTTTCTCTATGGAGGCTGCCAAATTTCAGCCGCTGAATATCATGCTCACATTTATTTAAAAACTTCGTAACCTTTGGAACACCTGAGAAACTTCATTGCAAATTACTTTGCTCAAACTGTGCCTTCTGCTTTGGCATAGCACCAACTGTGCATTAGTCCTGATTTTCTAGACTGCAGATTTAATTTCTTGACCGTTTTTAGGACTTGCTTTTCAATTCTCTGGATTGATACCAAGATGTGAGCATCTGAAAGACTGTAATGCCCTGATACACTGGTTTTGGCCACAAAGCTGGCTTAAGAAGTTTATTCTTGCTCTTTTCATCCCTTTGTCCCATGCATGGCAATGGAACAAAAGATGCATCATGCTATGGTTTGCACATGGGAAAGGGAGGGTTTGGGAGTACAGACGTGGGGGCAGGACTGTCCTAGAATGATTTTTTTTTTTTTTTGCAGAAGCACATATCCTCAGCCTCACCTGGTTTGAAACCCTCTGACACTACAGATGTGTCTTAAGTAACACAGGTTTAAGTAGCTCTCTAAACAGCGGCAGTAGGAATTTGGTAAAATTAATTGTATGGGTAGAGAAATCTAACTGTAAAAGGCAAAATTCAGTAGCTTTTATGGTTCACTTCATAAAGTGCATTAGAACCTAGCTGAAATCAGTGAAATATCTGTTGAGTTTGGGCATATACTTGCCTTACAAAGAACACATCGAAAAAAGCCCAGTTACAGAACAAAGATGTTAATCACTCTACAACAATACACTGAATAAGCAGCAACTACACTTAAGTAACTACGCTTAGTATTTGGCCTATCCTTAATTGTGTGGGCAATTTTTAGTTATTCAGTGTTCTTGACCAAGTCTAACTGGAATTGTTGCCTCCTATGAGACCATTTGAAAATGTAATGGGCACTAATTTGGTTTTGAAGACTAAAATAGAGTTTAAACTACTGGCTCTGTAAGGTTCTTTATTATTATTTTTAGTCTCACAGTTTCACATTTTTATTTCCAATTCACATGCTTAAATGATCAAAAGAGTCCTGACAACTCTCACTTCCTCTGCAGTGAAGTATGGTGGGACACACATTTCTTCACAAACAATAAGGTCAATTTTGTTTCTTTTCTGAGCTACCCAAAGTACAATTTCTGCTAAAATTAATATATACTTATGTGCTGGCTGATCTTTTGACTAGTTTGTAGTTGTTTTGACAGCTGCAGCTGTAATATGGGCTGCCACTGAAGTCAGTAGAAAACTTGTCACTAACTTCAGTGGGAGCTGGAGAAGGAGCTTTATAAGCTGCATTTAAGAGTTTATCAAGTCCTTAGAGGCTTCATGGAGCTAAAACATTTCTAAAGCATCTCTTTCCCCTTTATTCTGAACAGATTTGTAATGTTGCAAAGGAGAGGCTTCTTCAATCATTGTATCAACAAAAAAACCATCAGCACACCATCACCCCAGCTTCTGAGTTATCTTCAGGTTTGAAAATTTGCCCTGACGGAAATTTTATCACTCAATATGTATATGATATTTGAACACAAGAACAATGCAGGCTTAGATGCATTTTTAGGGCATCATTAAGCATAAATTTATAGCTGATTATTTAATATTAGTGGTTTAACAATATATAAGAAGCCACATTTAATAATAATAAGCCACATTTTGTGGCTTACGTTTTGATTCAGTATCAAAACTACAGAAAGTTTTAAATGTTCATCCTTTTGCCATATCTTTGTTTTTTCTTCTATGGCTGCTTCCATGTCATTTTTGGAAGGATGGGGGAAGCATATAATCAGGCAAGTCTGGTACTTCCACTATATTAGTCCAGGATATCTTCAGATATTTCAATTCCTGATAGCGTGCCCTACCTAATTTGTGCCTCCAGTCACTCCCATTACTCTAAAAAGGATTTCTGGGCTTGAACTACCCAGCTTTCAAACCAAACTCTTACACTGATAAGCCCAGCTTTCCATGCCAACAACCCTCAAAGTGTGGTGGAACAGTACTACAAGTCATTTTCTCCTCTAGATTAATGGCAAATGCAGTCAAAATGTTCATGATCCTATTTGTTGTTTGTTTGGTTGGTTGGTTGGTTTTACTTTTGTTTTGGTTTTTTTTTGGTTTTTTTGAGTAGGAATAATGAACATATGCTAGATGAGAAAGTAAAAAGTTATTGTGTTCCAGTCTGATTAAAAAAACCTGAATTTAGTTCTCATGTTATCATATAGTGCAAAAAATGAAAAGTTGAAGACTTCTCCACTAAAAACTGAAGAAGGACAGAATAATACTTTTCACTACTTTTACTTCAGCTTATGGTGACTATTCTGCCATTTGTCTAGACTAAATTTGCTGCAGTTGGGTTATGAGGAGGAAGATCCACAGTTGGAGAGAGAATAGTTATTTAATTTGCATGTTCCTCAACACCCTGGTGTTGAAAACAGTCATTAACCACGTTTTATGTAAGAAATATGGGTTAAGGTTGATGCGCTTGATTTGGGGGGGCTGTAACTCCCTGGCACCACCTGGCACCTTGGTGACATTTTGAGAGAGCACCACCACACTGCCACCAATCTTCAGAAAATATGACTCCAGCAAAACAGTTCATTTTAATTTTATTTAAATTAGTATGTAGCTAAATATAACTAGACTACTGAGTAAACCACAGTGGGGAAAGGGCTGTATATGACATGTGTGACGTGTGGCGTGTATGACAACATCAGTGGGCTGTTCCCAGCTGGGTCCATGCTTATTGCTGTAACAGTTGAATATGAAATGGGCATTATATCACTAACAGAGACAATCTACTATGCAAATCTTATGTCTTCCTCACGTAAGAACAAGATTTTTCCCCCAAATTCAGTATTTTCACACTGCTACTGCTAAAAGTATAGTAGAAAGCATCAGCCACAGTTGGGTCAATAGAATTAAATTTATATGATTCCCTGACTTATTATTTACTTAAAATAGTAAATATTACTGCAGTAGTATATTACTGTGACAACAGTGATACTGTGCATATATTTACTCAATGTTTACTTGCTATGGTAAACATTAAGTTCACTTGGACCTACCTTAAGTGGCAAGGTTATCTTGTTAATATTTTTGGCAAGTGACACTGTCTGTACATTGGTTGCATTTTCAAGCATCAAAATGAAACTCATGCAAGAGGGATTATACTAAGAGTATTGTTGTCTGTTTCCTGGAAATTAATGACAAGCTGATAAATTTGAATTTTTGAAGAGAAATATCATTGTTATGTGAAACCTACAACTGGAAAGCATTAGTTTAAAATCAAGTGGATTTTTTTTTTTTTTTTGTGTAAAACATGACTACAGAATAAAAATGGGAGAGAGTCAAATTGGAACAGAGGTCAGCTAAACACTCTCACTGGAATTTAAACACAAGAGTAATGTTTGTTTGCATAATTTTTCAGTGATTGCATGTTCACTTGCAGCCAAAGCACAGATGTGACCATTTAATGAAAATAAAGTCCTGCTCTAAATCACTGCCTAAGCTGTTCTCTCATAAGAAATATGTGTAAGTATTAAAAAGATAACTAATGTCTATGATGGGATGCCCAGAAATAAACTCAATATTCCAATTATTCTCAAGTGTCTGGACCTTCTTTGTTTTGTTTTGAGTTGGATTTTTTTTTACATGAACTGCAAAGCTGTTTTTACTGCAGTAATAATCAGCTTTAATCTTGTTTGCTACCATAATGAAAATTCTAACAAAAATTGTAACAAATAAAAATTCTGACAATCTTCTTTGCAGAGCATCAGCTGTACTCAGAGTATTCTGATAATACTAAATCACATGCTCTATAAAATTTCCTGTTTTAAGCTGTCAATTAATGAAACATTACAAGTTACTTCATGAACCACTGCTGAAAATACATGGTTTTTATTCTAAGCTGAGATTTAAAAGGCAAAACAAAATTCACCTCCAGGACAACAGAAGCTTATACATGAGTATATACTAAAGGACAGCCTGTCAAAAGCTGTCTATTTAGATTTTGAAGAATAGAAATTAAGATTCAGTGAAAAAGAAGTGAAGGATGTTATCAATGGGTATGGACCGCTAAAAAAGTCTGGATTCTAAAACAAGTTGTCTTGAATATGTGCTCAGAATTTAAAATCAGTTCTTTATCTCACAGGCAGGTGGCATTAAACGAAGGTAAAATCAAAGCTTTCTATTTTCTTTTGGTGTTTTCGACGAGTGATCTAGTCTGTTTTACTCTGAAAACACATTATTTAACATTAAGAATTATGGCTGAGAAAGTGCAAAAGAATAAACCATTTTCTAAATGTGTAAGCATTCCTCATTCAGCAGTACTTAGGGTACAATTTGCTGGGTTTGCCGCAGCTGGAAAATCATACACAGTGAAGCTGGAATCCACTGAAGATGCCACATTCCTGGATGCCATTGCCCATTCCCATTAGCAGCTATCAAGCTGGAATAACATAGCAGGCTCCAACTGAGATGTTACTGAAACATACACTTGCAACACAGAAAAGAGAAATTTGATTTTGAGATGATCAACAAAAATCTTTCTCTGAGTTAGGATGGGCAATCTACAAAAAAGATGAGTACTGAGACTTCTGTCTTCTCACACATTCCCTAACACTGCTTTTGTGCTTTCTGGAGCAGTACAAAGCCCAAAGTATAGCTAAGACAAAATTTATTCACACTTTTCACTTTGCCTTCACACAAATTCTGAAGTTGGCAGTCCTGCTGACAATATGGTGTAAAAAATACTAAAAGCTTAGGCCATATTGCTCTACTTTAGAATTTGCTTATGGATGGTGAGGCATAGCCTGACTGCACTGAGACCTGTTATGAGACCCATTGTATCCTATGGGTCTGCAGGTGCTACTTTTGCCAACACAGTTAGTGAAACGGACAAGCCATGGAGTGAGAGAGAGTCTTCCTAGGAACACCTCAGCATGGTTGCCTAGAGACAAATGTCTTTTATCATTCATACTAGATGTTAGGGGACTTACGAGCTTATCATAAGTTTTTCTATTGCTTTCAATGTGTTTCATTCTGATCAGTCTTAATGAGGAGAGTATATGGCCCTGAAGACAGTCTGCTCCAATGATATTATTCTATCCTGTGCCTCAATCATTTGATCCTACCACTGCACTCAGCCTTGACTTCTCATATCACAAGCTTCTCACTGCTAACTGCCAGTGTATCTAAGTATGGGAAAATATACAACTTGTAGTAATATACACCCTGTTGCTATACTTGCCCGTAAGTGCTGAGCCAGCATCCATGAAATTATTACAGAATCGTAGAATCATTTAGGCTGGAAAAGACCTTTAATATCATTAAGTCCAATCATTAACCCAGCACTACCTGCTCTACCACTAAACAGTGTCCCCAAATGCCACATCTGCTTGTCTTTTAAATACTTCCAGGGATGGTGATGCAACCACCTTCCTGAGCAGCCTGTTCCAATGCTTGAAAACCTTTTTGGTCAATAACATATACTTAATATCCAATCTAAACCTTCCCTGGCACAACTTGAGGCCATTACGCCATGTCACTTGTCACATGGAAGAGGCCAACCCCCAACTGGCTACAACCTCCTTTCAGGAAGAGAGGGGTAAGGTCTCCCCTGAGCCTCCTTTTCTTCAGGATAAACACCCCTAGCTCCCTCAGCCATTCTTCAGAGCACTTGTGTTCCAGACCCTGCACCAGCTCTGTTTCCCTTCTCTGGACACACTCCAGTCCCTCAATGTCCTTCTTGTAGTGAGGGCCCCAGAACTGAACACAGGCATTGACACATACACACAGCCCTGTATGACACTTTCTCCCTATGTTATCTGGTATTTGAGGTGCAAAGAAGATAATGATCATTGTATATATGTAGCCATAAAATGTCACACATAGGGTAAATTTTTTTCCAAGTTGTAGAGGTGAAGTCACCTTACTATGTTGCTGCTTCGCAAAGGAAATACACTTTTCTTATGGGAACTAAAAGTTAATACTCTTAGAATTTATTTTTATATGACCTAGAATGTCTTTTTTTCTCATTTTGTGAGGTGTGAAGGCAGGTGAAAGGACAGAAGTATGAAAGCATGACTCTGAATGTCTACATCCTGATAAAAGGTATATATGTCTGTAGTATTTGCTGAATTATACATTAAAAGAAGATACTGATATTTCCAGTTTAATGATGTAGTGATGTGGGATTCAGTAGAACAAAATCAATATGAGAGAAATGGTGATGTTTCCCACCCAGTAAATCATCTTTGCCATGATATGAGACATAGCAGAGCAAAATATTTGCAACAATAGCAGTGACACAAAAAAAAGATGTATTTATGTCATTGTGATATCATCTAAGCCAAAGCTTGGTTTTTGTTATGATAGCTATAGTGAAGCTATATTTAGAACTCCAGGAAGAATAGTTCCAACTAATTATCTCATTACTGTATGGCAATAGCTACAGTTTCTCTGCTTTTCTGTCCACTGTTAAGACCGTATAACAGCCATAATATAATAATATGTTGCAAAATGCATTCCTTTCATAAATCCATATTTCACCTCATGCTTTTTCCTTCCACCTAAGAACATTTCTCAAAATCCTCCTGAGAGAAAGGTAATATATTAGCAGCTGTTACAAAAACAGCATCCTTGTCAAACCTGTTTGGGGACAAGGCTGCTCATTCCCTTTAGATCTCTTCAGAACAGAACACATGTCGTGCTGCAACAAAGCACTTAACCTGGTGAATGCCACTCATGCCATTTGTTAACAATAAATGAACAAGGAATATATTTGCACAGCTTATTAAGACCGGTACTCACAGAGCTGTGAGCCTACAGAAAGCTTGGTACTCCCACTCCCTGTGCAATTCTAATGAAGGCACTAGACAAGTAACAAGCTTTACCACAGCATTGACTTCTCTTAATTACCATCAACTGGCATGTGATTATTACAGAAACTCTCACCTTCTGTGGAAAAAATTGCATTTGTTAAAATTGGAAACCTTCTTTCTTTTCAAGCGCACATGCACATGCGTATGCCAAACTGAGGTTTCAAAGTTAAACATTCCCTCTTAGGACTGGCAGGCAGTAAGACTCCATGGCCAACCTGCATTTGGAGGCCCTCTGCTTATGCATCAGGCTACTGGTATCAATTGCTTACTCCTGTAATCACATACTCCTTGATTTCTGACAAGATCCACGGTTTTTCAGCCCACAGTAGAGACAACAGTCAGTCAACGTCCATTCAGTATTTTGTGCTGTTCTCATGGTGCGGCTCATGTCTGTGTCACAAGAAAACACAGCTCTCATTGTAGTTCAGCAGTATTATCAATGATCTCTTTCCTGGGGTGCTTATCATGGTGATGCCACAAGTATTAATAAATCTATTTTATAGCATGGTGATAAGGCACATTAATTCCCATTTTATGGATATAACTGAATCACAGGGAGTAAGGCAGAAAATTTGTATTAACTGAGCCTTCTTGCACTGGCCTGTCAGTTACTGTTGCTGAACAGTGGGCACAAAATGAGTTCACAATTTCATTAAAGGTCTTGGTGCTACTACAGTAAGAGAGGCACATCTGGCTCTTACATCTATATTAGTAAATTAAGCAAGTCCTGGAAAGTCTCTGGCACTAAGGACAACTGGCACAGAAAGTCTGCATCCTCACCAGCAAAGCCCTCTCACCTCCAGCACAGGCCCGGCTGTGTGAAAATTGGCTTCTGGGAATGGTCTCCAGACCACTTTAACAGCAAACGATGCTGTTGGGAAGGTGCGGTCCGGGCCACACCAGCCCAGGCCAGGGAAGGCTGTAAGTGTGCTAGCACAGGCATTTTTGCCTACTCCTCAGCATGCTTCCAGGCACACAATGAGTAGAGGTTTCATTGCCAAAATCACCTTGTATTTTTCTTCCTCTTCTCAAAAGAATTGCAGAAGGTAGCTTGCTATATAGAAACCGGATAAATTTGCCAGTACTTTTTACTAAAGTTTTCTTTACCCAATCCTATTACAATGAAACACTATGGAACTGAAATATCCATTGTACAGCATTTCATGGTAATAATAGTAGGTATCATCTGTATTTGTACAGCTTGCCATTCTAACACATTTTATGTTCTGGATAATAACAATTACTAATGTAAAAATGCAAAATGGATCACTACACTGAGCAGAAGAAAAGCCTGAGGCACAAAATACAGATTTATTCATTTCTATCTCCCTTTAAAAAAAAATAAATAAAAAGGATCGCATACAGTGTTTGCCATTTGTGCTGCAGCTGAATTTATCACATCATCAAATTGATGGGCTGAGGGCAAGGAATCTTTTAAAGCAACATAGAATAGAGTTCAGTCTTCTGAAAATAACATTTTTTATGCACAAGAAAATGTGTGGCCAAAGGGTGTGAAAACTGCAAATAATTTTTAAACAAGTATTACTTAAAAAATACTATGATCCCTTCCCACGCTGGCTCCTAGGTACTTGTGCTCTTGTGAGAAAAAAAACCCATAAATTATGTTTATCAAGATATCTCAGATGCTGTTTAATATTTTTGTTTGATTTTAGTAGCAGTATTTATTTATTTCCCTTCTTACTTTGCACAGTTGCTTTATTTGATACCCTCTTCTACCTGAATCCTCAAATTTCTAAGTTTGCAGAACCTATGTTATCCCATTTGCCAAATGACTAATTTTTCTAAAGTTTTTCTATTACCCTACCAATGTCGGTATTTTTATAACATGATGCATTTCCTTTTGCTGTGAAAAATAAAAATATTTCTATTACATATCTCATCATTCTGGGAATGGAGATTTGGGCCTAGATGTCTTCTTGTTTTACTACTTGCAATAAGGTAGTAACTGAAAAAAAAATCTTAAAAATGAAAACATTAAAATCATGCAGAGTAAAAAGACCCATAAATGTCAAAATGTCCAAAATTCAGAATATTAATATCTATTTTACAGAAGTTAATTTTACACTATTTTCAAGGTACTAATAATTTCCTACATTTCTGCATGAAAAGAAAAATTTTGGGTAGGGTTTTTTCCAGTATTTTAAACCACTCAGATTAGAGCTAAAAGTACTCTGCTCTGGATAAGCATTTTAGTTTTATTTTAACAACAGCCTCCAAATATTGAAGAATTCAAATGTTACACAAAAGTTCTATTAATACAGTAGAGAATTTACTGTATTACAAACAAAGCGCACATTTATTCTGTTAAAAGATAAAATACTTCCCTGTTGACTTAGCGTTACTTACAGAAGTTGTAATACGACAGGATGCTATAGTGAAATGACACTAATTATTTCACAAAAAAGCTGTATGCTGATGATATATAATATATAAATGCTTATAAACAATTGAGGGAAATTACAAGCATGTCAGAGACAGATGGAGATACTGTTATCCTGAATAGCTGTAAGTACACATCAATCAAAGGCGCTATGGAGAGTTACAAGTTATTCCCATCAGTAACCTGCTGAACTGAAGTGTGTATCTGTAATAAATATAATAAATATATACGTATAACTACTGAGTTAATGTAAATGGTTTATAAGTTTTACATAACATAATAGAGCAAACTGGTTATAAAGGGGCATGAAAAAAATTAGACTTAAAATTACGGGAAGATATTTGAACATCTGAGGATTAGAGTTCTGAAATGGTTGTACAGGGCAGGAAACCTAAATTGTTTTAATGAGTCTCATAAGATTATGAAAGAGACTATACAAAAAAAAACAAACCCAGGAGAACCTCTCCTAGGAAACAAAAAATGGGTAATCGAAGTCTTGTGTATATAATTTGTGTCATCAAATTAAAAGGAGACTGGACCATAACATCCTTCATTATAATGTTTATTGTATGAATCTCATAGAGAGAGCCAACCATAACTCCCTATGGAATTTAAGAAAACATTTTGCTGTCTTGTAAAAATTAGAGAGTGAGAAGACCTGGAGAAGGGGGATGTTGACTTGGAAACTGGTGATCAGCCATTTAAGACAAACACTTGTTCTTCTGCCTTCTCCAGCTCTCAGACATGTGGTTGGTGTGTTCAGCTTACTTGGTCATGGCCAAGTTACTTGGAAAATTTGGGATCAATAACTGCTTTTCTTTCCACAGGTCATATTACTGGGAGAATCCAACTTGTTTTATGCAGGTTGCTCCCCACCCAGCCCCCCATTAGTATACCTAGTAATTTCACCCATGGGTATTGTGTATAGAATGCGTTGTTACTATACAGAAGAGGATTTGACAACTCCCAATTCTCTGCCTCACATTTTTGGACAGAAAAGAATCCCTTCATGCAGCCTTCTCTTTTACAGGAATTTACATCTAAGCATTACAGATAAAGGCTAGAGAAGAAAATCTTCAAGCCAACAATGTAAGAGTCCATTGAATCAAGCAACAACACTGATAGCAACATATTACCAGTGGAGCTCCCTTTAGTTTTATTGTCATGTGAATCTGACATAAATTATTCTGCCACCATGTTAATCAGTAGGAAAAAGCAGGTTTAATCTCACACTGGAAAAACTTTAAAGTATAGTTTGGATTATACCCAACATGAGGTTTTTATTAGTCAGTTTTCTGTAGTCTGTACAGACTAAGTAGAAGCATTCACTCTGCTAAATTGTGTCCAACCACAAATGCTATAAATTCAAATCAGTTTTGAATAACAAAGATACTCCCAGGCCTGTGAACTTTTGCCCCAATTAAATAATTCAGAAGATTTGCCTTTTACCACTATAGGAACTAGAGAAACTGTTCCTTCTATTAATCTAATTTTACCTACTAAACCAAAGTTGATAGTGCCAAAAGTCTTTGTATTTATGAAGATCTCTTAGCCACTGCTAGGAACGCTTCCTCAGCTGTCCAAAGGTGGGGAGGGCAGTGGGTCATGGTACTGCACACCTCATCCAAGGCTCCACTTGCTCATCCTCCTCTTCCCTGGAAAGGTCATTCCTCTGTTTTCAGATTCACTTATCAGAGCACCAAACAGTGACTGGAAATCAGAGCTGTGCTGAGTGGGAGTCAAGTGTGCCAAACTATTGCATAGAGTCCACCAAAGCAACCTGCGTTTTCTCTAAGGCAGAGTGGGAAAAAGGTATCTATGCAGAGCACATGCACTGGGCACTTTCATGAAAAAGCCACTGGTGTTAATGTGACTCTATTGGTTTTCACATGGTGATAACTACACTGAACTAGGTTTTCACTGGTTGTAAACCTGAGGCCTTCTTGCCCTCTCTGTTTTCCACATAGATGATACTGACTATTGCTACATCTAGGTAGGAAATCAGTTTGCTAGTGAAGAGCAGAAAAACATCAAAGGCAAAAACTATTAGAGGAGATCTATATATGGTAACAATTTAAATTTTTTTTTTAACTGAATTTTCAAAGAGAAGGCAAAACAAACATTACCAGAACTGGTGCCTATCTGATCTTACCTTACTGAAAACAGAGAATTTTCTAATGTTATCACAGTAGTATGAGTTTTTCTGAAGCCATGTTTCTCAATACTCACTACTTCACCTTTCTTCTAGGGAAATTCTGCAACACATGCTGGGTGCTAAATTTTTGGCTATGAAAACAGGCTTGGTGACATTGCTTGTTTATGCCTCTAACAGCACGCAGAGTAATGCAGTAGTGAAGCACCACAAGGCTAGCAAGAATAATGGATTAAAAATAGGGACAAGCAAAGTAGAAACACTTCTGACAGCGTTTGTTGACTTCATATTGTCATGGGCTGTCACCTTCCTGGTCCTGGGAAAAAATAGACTGTCAAAATGTTTAAAGGTTAAATCTTAGAAAAAGTAAGCAGCAAAAGTAGTGATTTCCTCACAGCTGCACCCCATAGTTGAAGCTCCCTCTCACATTTTCTACTAACACAGTACACTCTGCTGTACCCTTGCCACGCCTATAGCAGTAAATCAATGGTCCAGAGAAATTCTCCAGCCTTCAAACCAGGTGGCATGGCTTGGATAACGTCAGTAGCCCAAGCCTGACCAAGCAAGGTGTCCAGATCCAAGCTGCCTATTGGCATTGGTCTCTGGCTTGCACCTCCCTGCCCCAACAGGGCACAAGGATTGTCTGGGAGATGGTTCCTGATCATGGCCCTCAGCTATTCCAGGGTCATTTCTGCAGTCATAGAGCAAAGACAATCTCATACCAGTATCCCAGAATCACAGCCTGATGCTTTATTAGGACAGATGTAACCTCTGTACTTCCCAAGTGCAATGATCCTGGTTCTCTTGCTCTCCCACAAGTTTGCTATATGTCCTTGACTGCTAATGGGATGTGCTGATGAGGACCTACTCACTACCACTGGGTGAGCCTAACTTTAGATCCTGTGTCTCTCTCATGAAGACCACAACAGAGGATTTTTGGTGTGAGATTAGGAGGTGCATTTGTGAGACCTGAATGGAACTGATTACTCCATGCACACTTCTATGACTAACATCTGCTTTCATGTCTAGCCATTTCTGCAGCTTTAAGAGTCAAAGCTTCATAGCAACTAAAAATATTAATGCTTTGATGGAGTGGTGTTTGCCTGAATGCGTGTTATCTGCTTTTTCTATTAGTTGAGAGATTTTTGATATGCAAATTGACTGTTTTCCTTTTTTCTTTTTTGTGCCCTTATAAGGTCCTCAGGGGTTTAAGAAAATTCCTTTTGACACATTTCTGCATCTGTCAGTGTCTTCAGGCTTTTAAAAATCAGGCTCTATGTGGCTCAGGATTTTAAAGCCTATTTTAAGAAGTGACATTAGCACTTGAATCCCACAGCATTTTTGTGAAATTGAGTGCCCAGTTTCCAGGAGACTTCATATTGATTCAGAGAGGTAGCTAGCAGGGCTTATGAGAGCATCAAAGAACTTAGACTTCAGTGTGAATTAGGCACCTAGAGAACTTTATCAAATTTTGTCTGCAATAAGGATATTATCTGAACCTGTTGGAGCCCTTAGGCTCCAAAGTGCTTACATCACTTTGAAAATGGAACTAAGGCTGCAATGATGCTTAGATAATTTTGGAAATGCTGCCCTTTATCCTCTCACACAGTGTAATTTTCTCTAAGAGAGATCTGTAGTAAAAGAAAAAAACACTTTTCATTTCAGATTACTGTTGTTTTTTCCCCTTGGGTTCAAAAGCAAAATTTCTACTGAAACCTGTGAAGTTTCTACTTTGAAATCAACACCAGAAAAAGCTCACAGAACATAATTGAGTTGTGTGGATTTCTAGAAGATGTGTTTAAAATACCTCTACGGAAAACATCAGTGTCTATTCACAGTAATTGCAACAAAACATTATTGCTTCATCATTAGATTTTGCCAATAGTTAGCACATAATTCTCTGTGATTTCTGCATGCTAGAGCAGAGTTCTCCAGAGTTTAATCCTTTTCCTTTGTAATGGTAAGGTGCTTCTCATTTGTGGTAGATAATCTATGCTAACATAAAGGTGTATTCATGGACATAGGACAGTTTTGCAGCAACTCAGTGACCTGCCTTCATTGCCTACAAGAAGAATAATTGATTACTATAAGAATGAAGCTCATCTAAAAGAGGAAAAATATGTGAGTCAAAGACAGTAGGGAAAATGTAGGTACATATGTAACTAGAGAATTGGGTTTCCTGAAAGACAATCTGTGACAATTTTTATATATACAGATTTTCCATCATCTTCAACAGATGTTACACATGAAGGGAAGCACAGAAGTCATGTAAAGCACTGCAGGACAAAGAGTATGTGGGGCAGAAAATGCTATTGGAGAGGTCTGGGATGACTTACACCATGGGCATGAAGTGAAAGGAGAAATGAAAATAGCAAAAAACTAAAAACAGGCCGACAGAATTGTACCTTGGCTTGTACTGGGATCTGAATTTGTTAGAAGTGGATTGCTGCACCGTAGCCGCCTTGTTTTGCAGGGCTGAGGGAGACAGGAGCCACAGTGCTGGGAGAGTGCCCTGCTTCCAGTCTTGCTGCCCACCTGCTTGGTGCCATCACTGCTCCCACCACCCCTCTGCTGCGTGTTCTCATCCCTGTGTCACATCAGCCCCCAGCAGATGGACAATGACGCAGGGTCTGCACGGGCGCTGTCTGTCCTGCACACTCCACCACTGCTGCCGCCCAACAGCGCTGGCAATGGCACTCCTATTTCCTTTGCACTGGCAGAGGGACAGACAGGCAGCAGTTGAGAATAACAGATAGTGCCAGCCTGAGAGTGACATTTTATTTAAATCACAAGAAAATGCACAGGGGTTGCTGTGAGTTTCTTCGGCAATAAGATTTCAGTTGCCAGCTCTGACTATGTGCAAATTTTCTCTTACCCCGGCACAACTGTTGATTGGCAGAGGGTCAGACTTAAACAGCGTAGGGGAGGAACAGCTGTTCCCAAATGTTAAAAGCTACTGCAGCAAAATGTTTTCTTCTGCCCTGCTGGTAGTGATACAAAGTATGTTGTACATATGTGCACATGTATGTGTTCCCCATTATTTTTTACCTATTAATTTATGTATAAAGGTTCACCTCTTTAACTTAAAAGAAGACCTTTAGTGTTCTCTAAGCAACAAAAAGCATATAAACACCTTATGAAAGCAAGTATATTTTGCAGCTCTGAAGACAGAGGTAACACTTTATTCAGGCTACCTTATGGCCTTAATACAGCATAAGTACTAAATTCATACAATATTCACAAGCCCTCTATTAAGAAATATTTTAAAACAAAAGTGAAGAAATACTTTCTGCCAAAATGGCTAGATATATTCAATGTGCTGGATTAGTAGGGCCAAAAAACTCTCACAACCCCAAATCTAAAGCCTCCTAACTTCATATTCATCTTGTATTCTTTCATTATATGCCTGGGGAGCAGCCTCCCAGGCTGGATGCCCATGGGTGCTCACCACAGGTGCATGAAGAGTTAAATGTTTCCCAGACAGCACAGAGAAAGTTGTAGAGACCATGCATCTTCTGGATGAGTCTGCTGTTTAACATAACAGAGACGTGCAAGTTTTCAGTGTACTCTGTTCCTGCAGCTTACTTCTATCCTCTTTGCAGCAAGGATGACAGGACTGTGTTAACACAGCACTCATCTGGTTTTTTCAAAGTCTCAGCTGGATGAAAATACCACACACACCCTTGTACACAAATCTCAGATCATCCCAAGGACAATGTCACTGACAGCAATGCAGCATATATGGATTAAACTAGTCCTTACAAGTTGAATTTAGTCACTCTTTCCACTCACAGGTTTTTAACACGGCCTTAATTTTGTATGATTCATGTTTTCAGATGTTTTCTACATGGGGTTTCCCTTGACTCATTAGCTAGTAACCTTTAAAAAACTCAGACAGATACATTCACTTTCACTGGTTCTAATCCATTAACAATTACCAGTGCCTAAATTTGGTATATAATGCTCTTCTACTTTCTACGGCACTGAAAAGGCTAATCATATCAGGAGACCAAATCTGAGAGGAAAAACTGAATTACATTGATATAATCTCCTATGGCCTTATTATGTCTATCCATTGTTTAATTACATAATTTTATTTTTACTTTTTTATCATTTCAGGAGATGAAAGTATCAGTGGGTTATAAAATTCTTCCCTTGACACTCAGTTGCAATCTGCAAGAAACAAACTCAATGTCATCTTGATAACCTTTCATATTTATATATTGATTTTCTAAAATGATAATATCAAATTTACTTAATTCTGTTTACAGCACTGCTTACAATTCTACACTACATAAAACTACAGAGTAATTCAGTCTTTGTGATTAAAACATCTACATATATTTAATATACACATATTTCCACATACCATGTCAGCCACCTTCCTTATATGTACATGCTGGCAAATCAAAACTCTTGTTCCTGCATGTGTATGTTCTAAAATTAATATTATAGTATGTGGTGATGTAATGGGATAAAAAGTCTACCAATTTTTTAATAGAATACCATATATGAACAAATCATTGCCAATAAAATGAGCTTAATAGATCCAGGTGTCTTCAATACCAAAGGAAGGAAAGGTCTGTACCTTATTTGGGTTTGTTTTTTTTGTTTTTTTTTTTTTTTTTTTAAACAGTATTTTGTGTGTTTTGCACTATTTTTGCAGACACTGAAAAGGACTGTATTTGTTCTTCTAGCTGATGCACACCAGCCAAATTCACTAAGCCTTCTGAGCTCAAAGGCTAAATACAGATGCACAGCAGACATCAAATAGTACCAAAGAGATGAAAGAACATGATGATGACAATACTGAGACATACCAAAGGTTTAAGCACAGCATCTGCTCAGTGGAAGAAGCCTAGGCAATTTTATAATAACAAAATGCATAATATTATTTCCTGAGAGTGCTGTCCTGGGCTTATCCAGACACAGTGTCTTTGCAATTGACAGACAATGTTTTTTATTCCATGAATTGCTCTAGGTACTTTTCCAATCCATCTAAACTGTTGCGGGTGTTAGCACTCACAACAAAATTCCCTGGCTCAACTCCACTCTGAGTGAAGAAATGCCATCTCTGCTTCAGTCGGTCAGATAGTCTCTGGTTTTATTTCATGTCCCCTACTACTTTTAGTGGAAGGTCCTGAGTCTCTTACCCATCTTTTCTATGCCACACCCCAAGCTCATACCTTCTTCAGCTTAAAGAGTTCCATCTAGTATATATTAACATTCCTTAGTAAAAAAGTTGTCCACAAAGCTTTTGTCATACTTCTAACCATCTCTCATTCCTCTCCAGTTTCTGAACACCCTTTTGTAGACTCAGGAAACCAGAACAGCACACAGCATTCAGAAAACTAACACATATGTCCAGCTACATAAAATTTTATGGTTTGTTCTCTTACTCTTTCTAAAAATTCCAAGCATTTCATTTGCCGCTTTTGATCAATGCTGAACTTTTGGCTCACCTTATCACAGAACAGTCTGTTGTAACTCCTGTATCTCATCCCTTGTGGTGTTAGCTAATAGCCCATTGCTCAGTGTCTGAAGGGAGGATTGCTTCTTTTTCCCCTGTGCATCACTCCACATCTGAATTCCATTTTAATATGTGGTCACTCAGTATCATATGACCCCTCTGCAGTTCTTGACAAGAGTTCTTCTAAATAACGTGACATTTTAACATTCCTTTACTCATCCCTTTACAAATCACTTGTAAGTGTTCTGATCACACACATTATGTGGGATTACACTGGTGATCTACATACTCCGTAAAAACTGAAAATACATTCCTGAACTTTGTTTACTATCCTTTAGTCAGTTGTTTCCTTCTGTGGGTAATTCCCCTTTTATCCCAGGGTAGCTTTGTTTAGGAGGCTTTGGTGAAGGATCCTGTCAAAAGCCTTTGGTATGATTCAAGGAGATCACATTAAATATTTCCCCTTCAAGTGATCATGGAAACCCTCAGAGTGTGCCAGTGGGTTATAGAGCTTAATTCTCCTTTGCAAAGTCACCCTGACTCTGCCACAATATCACATAATTCACATATGTACTAGTTTTACTTGTTATTATAATTTCTTTTATATAGTTTATACAAATTGCAGATAACAGGGTTATTAATCTGTGATATCAAGGATCTTTTCTGCAATCCTTTGAAAAATAAGTGTCCTGTAAGTCTGTCATCACTGGAGACAGACAGGTTCCTCCACAGGGTTGCACAGTGTGACTCATTCAGATGAGTTTCTCACTTTGAAGGAATACAGTGAAAGCTGGGGAAAAATAAAAGAAATGCTTTTGAAAGCCAAGAGTAACTTGATAATAACCTTTAAGATTTCTTACATACTCATAAGAAATTTCTCCCTCTTTCCACTCTTGATGTTTAAGGAAGTCTCCTAAGTGAAGCTGTCTGCCACTAACCGTTGAATGGAAAGCTGATGTTCTGTTACAAAACCATCAGAAAAGCAGAGAAATACTATGAATCATAAACTTCAAGAAGACTCAATTACGAAGAAATCATGAAAGAATTTTTCCTTGAAAACTGGTATGAGCAACAGCCTTCTGTTTCCCATTTCATTATTCACTGAAAACCTTTGAAATAGTAGACCTGTCCTAAACAGAGGACAGATGCAAAGGGAAAATGCTTAACATTATATTTTGTTGTTAGTAAAACATTTCTGGAAAAAATAAGACCAGCTCAATGAAGTACTTATATTAGGATGCTTCACATGGCATACACAGTAAAATGCAATACAGTGAAATGGAAAATATGGATAATGATAGCATTTTTAATTACAGTTTTCAAAGTAAGCAGCAAATGCAGAAAACAAGTTCCCTTGATTTTCCTGCCTATCATATATAGATAAAATTACACTGTGACAGGATTTCCAGAAAATTGCTTGCTCAGAGTTGATTTCAGATGTATGTCTCCTTTCTTTAAGAGAGGAAGAGAAAGGTAGCTATGAAGACAACTTAAAAACATGGATTAACCATCAGCACCAAGAGGGATTAATAAAAGCAAAGTAAGGTAGTAAACCTAGAGCATCTGTGCAGACCCCAATATGTGGACAATGGGAACCGAATGCAGGTTTTTCAATAAAATATACTTTTTCCAGATTAAAAAAAAAGGCAAAACAAATTTTTCAAAACATTCAGGATCTGTTAGTTGATCCATTGAGAAAAGTGATAGAAGGAAGAAATGAAGGCCGCCACAAACTTTGTGGCCCACTTGGCTATTGCCAGCGAGGGTGTCCTTCCCATCTCTTATATGAGAATGCACATGCATGCCCTAGCTTTCTTCCACACCTCCATGGGCCTCAGGATTTGCCATTATTAATCTCCTCTCCTGTTGGCCATGCCAGCACACACATAGGTACCAAACTACCTGATAAAGCACTCTGAACAAACAAACATTCAGGAAAACATTACATTTTTGAGGGCAACCACAAAGTGACAACTCCAAAAATCAGCTAGTTACAGGAAGGGTACATGCCTTTGGCAAAATGGCACATCCATTCACAAACAGGAACTAACAGGAATCAGTGTAGGAAGTGTACAGACCCAGTTTGGAGGGAAAAAGGGTGCATCCTTTCCTTTCTTTCTCCCACTTTCAGAAGTAGAAAAGGGATTAATTATGGGACAGTGTGGTCAGTGCAGATTCTGTGAAGATGTTTTCACTCTTGCTGATTCTAATTCGTTGTCAAAAATTATGATGTGTCTGCTGAGTACTGGTGCTGCTGCCCCAGGACAAGAGTAGATATCCTTTGGAGAAGGAAGTAACACTGGCTGAGAGAGATGTATGTAACTGCAGTGGGAGCTAGCAAATTGAGGATTCCACAGATTTACCAAATGACCCAATTCTGAGATATTAAAATAATCTTTGCAGAGCCATAAAATTATATAACGTTCATATCATAACCTACGGCAGCAGGAAAAAACAATTATTCACATAATTTTTCTTTATTTCAATTTTCATTTCCACCTGCAGTTTCTGTTTTACTAAACAGTGCAGAGGGAAGAACAGGGATTTCTGATGGACTGTCTAACATCACCTTGATGATCACTGCCCGGTGAAAATAAGTTATAATTTGAGACCTAGAATTTACCGAGCTTTTAATTCACGCCATGCATGGCTATTGACTCTTTAAGAATTTATTAATTTAACCAATTCACTTACAATCTCTCTAACAAGCTAATGACTCACACAGGCTGAAAATCTTACACATCTAATGTAATAATGCCGCTATTAATTCCTGAAATACCAGCCAAATTATAATGTTTCTTAGTTCAATTCCTGCAAATGAGAAAAAGAATTTTAATGAACAAGTACTGGTTCTGCAGATGGAAATTTCTTTTTTTGTCTCAGACTTTGACTCAGAAGCTACAAGTGTTACATGTGAAAGGCCAAAGCAGACATCAAATTGCTGATTTGAATGGCTTCTGACTAGTTTATTGAAAAAACATGAAAGACATAGACTTAACTATAAAGTTACTTGTTGTTTTTAAAAGTAAGATGTCTTGCATAATACTTTGGTTACAAACATATTATAAACTATTACAGCCTTACAAAGTAAATCTAGCATGGATATACCTAACATAATTAACACAATTTAAAGAAATATATCTTCAGATGAAATAAGCTTTTGTTAATGTTTCATTAGGAAAAGTTTAAAAAGCCCAAGATATTTATATTTTGCTTAGATTATTAGTTTTGTTTTGCATTCTGGCCCTGATAATTTAAAATAGAATTGTTAATTCTCATTATTTGCAATCAGTTTGCAGTCTATTGAATTTGGAGCACTGTTAATGATAAAAGATTTATTTTAAAGATGGTAATATTTTTATAGTCTGTAACCTTGACCAACAAAATCTTTAATTCAGGTTTTTTTCCTGTCTGTCTTCTCCATTTATTTTAGTTAGCTTCCCATTAGAAGGAATATGACTGATAAGCAAGAGAAACGATTTGCAAGATTTGAAAGATTATATACTTACATATCATCTGCCATTAAGTTTCTATTTAGTTTAGAGAGTTTTCAGTGGTTGAATTAGACTGGATTTTAGCTGCTGACTGTAGAAGATCTGAAGTTTTGAACTATGTACATATGTGTAACAGCATTTCAATATGCAGGAAAGAAATGTCACATGTAGGAAAACGTCTCATTATTTTATTCTAAGCAATTCTCAAATGAAGCTTTTCTTCCTGGGTCCCCCCTTCAGCCCTTCACTACATGGATAACACAGATATTCTGAGGGGGAAGTCCATTTATGTCTTCAGCCATTTGTTCTTCCCAGCTATCTCTCCTCCCATTGCCTATGGGACAAATCCTGCCAGCACAAGTCATGTGCCCAGCTCTTCAACCCTGTTCCTGGTTTGGACCTACTCACCTCATTAATTCCAATCCACAAAAACCATGCAGAGTTTTGGGCTGTTTAAATGCAGGCCTTTATCCTTTCTTTCTAAATCTTAACTCTAATAGCTGTGCTGAACAATACTTATTTCAGCTTGAGGCCTAATGGAATTTAAACAATTCCATCAGCCCGTTGGAAAAGACTGTCCCTTCCACTGTCTGGCCAAATCCTCCCAGATGTGCCTGTTCAGGGGCAGTAGGAGTCACCTTCCAAAGCATCCCACACTATAAGGAGCAGAAGGAAACTGTCTTCCAGCTGTTCTGACTAGAATTGCTTCTCACTACTTTAGTCTGAGTCAGAAAACAATGGGAAGGGTAGCTCACCTAACCACTCCACTTCTCTGCCTTTTTACAGCAAACAAACTTCCAAAGCTGCACCAGCCACATGAGAGCAGCTCGTGGATCACAGTCATGCTTGTACAGGCTGGCATCACATAAAGAAGGGGGGCAGGTTAAGAAGAAGGTGACAGATAGTGTTCCTATTAATAATTATTTACTTTAAAGGAAAAGTGCTTATCCGCTCTGTGCAACCGAAGTGTAACAGAGTCGCTGAAATGATACAGCAATGTTGCAATAAAAGAAAAAGAACTGCAGGTATCTGAACACTTTATCCTATGACCCAGGTAACGCTAACACCTTAGCAGATGGATTCAAAATGTAAAACAGGGCAGGTCACCACCCAGGGGTTCAGTAACTTACCTCAAATACTCCTTCCTGTTGTGTCAGTACCTCTCCAGTTATTACTTACACTGGATGCTACAATCCTACTGAGATGTGTTCCAACAGTTGCAAACAGCCTACCTTGATTTATTGCTGTAATAATCAGTCCTTGGCTTGGCAGCACTTCAGTGGGAATTGTGACTGCCCCGGTTTCTCAGAATCAAGTCTAACCTGCTGTAAATCAAGCACGGGCTATCAGTGACTGCTTCTGAAAGAGTGGACAGTTTGCCTTTCTGCATTCATTTACCAATCCTGAAGGAAGGAACCATGCTTATTTAGCATGGATCTTGTCACAATTAATCCATTGATATTGCTAAAGCTCTGGAAAGAAGTCTGCTCACACAGGCTTTTTATATACTTTTTTTTTTTTTCTACATTCACTGCAAACATTGTACTGTGGTCCCTGTTATCAATACTTTTTATATGAAAAAGTCTTTTTCTTTGCAAATAGAGAAACTCACTATAAACATCATTAACCTCTTTGTAAATACAGAACACTCAAGACAATAACCTATACTATAAGCTTTTCACCCCAAGAATAGGCATCTGAAAGATGCATTTTCCTCAGCTTATTCTCTCTATGTCTTTCATCAGTGATAACTGCCCTGAGAGAAGAGCAATCCCCTTGCATGATTACAGCATAGTAACGGGCCAAGACTTATTCCAAGGCAGCGCTTGAGAGGCTACTGGAGATGGACCAGCAATAAAACCAGAACTACTTGTCCTATTGGTTATTTTGATGATGCGCAGACCTGCATCATACCAATACTGACAATTAGTTTGATACTTGACTACTTTGTGCCAACGCAGAACATCATTTTTAGATGCTTCATGAATCATTTCTGCTGTATATTAAAGAATTACATAGAGTCTGCTGGCAAAGTGGAAATACAGAAATCTTGAAAAATTAGAGCTCATCAGATGCTGAATTAGAATCAAAAATCTCTTTCCCTATTCATCACTAAATTCTCAATTTTATTATAGTTTTGTTTGTGATCTTTTCTGCAATGCTTTAATTTTATAAAATGTTAAGCAACTGTGGAAAGCTATGCAAAACAGCCAGTCCAACTAATCAATATTTTCAGGTAAAAAGAAAAAAGAACAAAAGCAATAAATATTCAATGAATATTCTGGCTTTTAAGCAGTAAGACATTTTCCACTTGACTAAATGTTAGTTTCCAAATGATGAAATTGGAAATAAAACCAGAATTTAGAAAAAGAGCATACATTCTTGCCACAAATATTATATATTTAAAGTTCAATGGGTTTTTACAAAAAATATGCCTGCTTATATTAAATCACATAAAAGATACCTCTCCAACTGGTTTTCATCCCAAAAAACAATTTGTGTGGAAAATTTTAGAAGCCTATATTGCATTAAAAATCCTTCTCTCTAGACTGAATTACTCATTTATACAGTATCCATGGATTGTGAATATTTGATTTCACATTTTTACTTTGAATTTCCTTGTTTTCTTTAAAAAAACAAACACAAAAACCCCAAACCCCACTGCCAAGTGACCAATCTCACCTCATTATTTTCTATTTCAAATCCCATGACTTCTCCAAACAGCTTCTCCAAACTTCACCGAATCTAAAGAAATGCACATTTTCTCTTTATCTGTAAATCATCATTCAAATGTTTTTACTACAGAACCTACCTTGATTCTATCCAGATCAACCAGTCCTTGGTAAAACAGCTATTTTGGCTAGAGGGATACAGAGTGGAACAACCCAAGCTCTTTCAGCCACACACAGTGAAAGCATCTGTTACTTATTTTACAAGTTGCTAATGACAGAGAACAGTTTTCAGCTCCTAATGAAAGAACATAAAATACAACCACACTAGGAAACAGATAGAAGGTACTGGAGTCTTCTTTGCAAACATATGCTACTGCATTTCCACTGAATATAAAAAAAAGACTTTTATCTTCTTACATTTTAAATCCACTATTCCTATTAAAATATTTATGAGTGCACTTTTATTTTCCTGTAGATTTCTAATATCCTGACATTTTTTGCATCTCCTTACACTTCATAAAGTTACTTTGAATGCTAATTCAGGAAAGTAATTTTTCTCTGTGTTTAAAGTAAACACAGCCACCACTGTTCCTTACTTTTAAAGGACAACGGTTCTAAGGCACTACGTTTACAATATAAAATTGTTAATCCCGGTCCTGAGACTATTTAGGTCTCCTGTTAGTATGGAAGATAAGTCTCAGGCTTAGTTCATAGAAGCATAAGTTGCCTTGGTTGTGCAGCCTTTAAAAAACACCTTATAAAACCTAAAAATCTTTACACGCAACAGTTTCACCCCACATTTGCCCAAGAATATAAAGAAAAGATACCCAGCTGCTTCTGAAAAAATAAAAGAGCTAAAATTCTGAAGCCCTGCTATATTTAATTGCATATTCTGCATTTCAAAAACCTTATTTAGAGGGGAAATCTTAAATAAGCTTACATAAATAAAAAGTGGTGATATTCTTTTCACACAGCTCAGTCATGAAAACAAGCCTAGGCTAGTCCTGCTGGTTTGGTTCAGCTTTTGTAAAATGTTGGTCAAAATGCGATGCTGGAGGTATGCACTCATCTACTATCACATTTTCTGACATATAGATGTGTATTGAGGGAATCAACAGTGCCAAAATTCTTTTCATTAAACACTCGCATTTGCCATTAGTTTCAGAAAATTAACAATTTTACCCTTTAAAAAGAATTAACTGCATATGATAAGAAACAGTCAATGTGCCTTCTATCTGCAACTTGACATAACTGCATTTGTTGAAAGGAATTCAATTTTGAAAGAAGGAACAATAATCAGTCTTTTTTCCCGCTTTCCATTGTGATTGGTACCTCTCTTTATAAAGTTTACCTTTGTTTTTAATAAACAGCAATGCTACTGAATGATTAAATTAGTCATTGGATCCAAGCAAAATTCACCAGAATCTGTATCCTTATTTAAAAGCTACTCTCTAGAGATGGACGTCCAGTGAATTTATCTTCATTAGAGAGGCCAATAGTGGATTTCTCAGAAAACTAATCACCTCATAGCCAACATCTGGCAGCTGAAGGACTGTAAAAAATTCAAGATCTTGACAGAAGGTCAATGGAATAGGCTGATGTAAACACAAAAGTAATTTTCAGGGTTTACTAAAAATCTCAGTGTATGCCAGGTTATGCAGTAGTTAGCTATTCATAATAGTAAACCATAATAGTTAATATTCCTGACACCAAACGAGAAGATATTTGCAGTGATAATAACATGTATAGAAATTTTTTAAAAAAAGTCTGAAATTTTATCATCATCTATAGCAAAATTGCCTATGGTTTGGCATATTTCACTGGTAATTTGCAGTAAGAATTCAGGCCTCCTCTTAGAACATTACAAATTATATGAAAAAATAGCCCAACTGCTGAATATCACATGTAAAGAACAGAATACATTTTAAAAGGCAACAGAAAAACAAAGAACAATGAAAAAATGAAGAAACAGCAACGATACCAGGCAACAGACAGAATAAAAACAGCAAAAAAAGAGCTGATTGGCACTGATGGCATGGTACTGGACAAAAAGAGAAATAACTGAAGACATCACCTGCTGCTGTTCCACAGCAATGGCCAAATGACCATGTGGTGTAACAGTCAACAACAAACTAAAATCCTTTCATGCACTAAAGAAAGCAAAAGCTCAGTTTTGGTGCATACTCAAAACCTGAACAGGCGGGTGATCATGGTTCTTTTAGTGACACATTTACCAGCAATAGATAAGGAACTAAAGTTTCCATCTCCTACAAGTTCCTTCTCCTACAAGGAGAAGTTTCCCTTCTCCTTCAAGCATATCTCAAGAAGTGCTCAGGTACCTGGGTATGATGAGGGAGGGTCAGACAGTAATGGAGTGCCACATCTGAAACCAGGTTCCTACCTATGGGAGGCCACCCTGGTGAGTGCAAAAATGTACCCTGTGAATGGACCTCCAAATACCTGGACCAAAAGCTGGACCTCAACTCTATATCCCTGATGTCTCACACTCTCCTAACACAACTAGAAGGACCCACAGACTGACCCTAATCTCCCCTGACCACCCCACATCTTTAGCCAAAGCCAGCATTATATGGGATTTGTGTTTACATGTCTGCTAGAGATCCTGTTGGTCGTGACAGAAACATCCCATGAACCCTAAAAGTATTCAAACATTGAATGATATGGATGTGCTCTACCCTGGCCAGTTTAGTATACTTCTGTAGATGAAGATTGATACAGGTATTCAGAACCACCCAAGGCTTTTGGTTTGCTAGCACCCAGGAAAGCCAACTTTAAGAGAACCATTCACTGCCAAATCAGTTCCAAATGTAGTGCAGATGAGCTAATGACCCCTGAAATCAACAGAAAATAGATTTCTGAAGACTGCAAAGAAAAGACAAGGAGAGCAAAAAGAAAAAGAAAATAAAAAACCCACACAAAAATAAAGTTTCTGAATATGAGTAAGATTTTGCAGTCATGATAAAGTAATGTCTGAGAATGAACAGTATGCAGAAATATATTTGGAGCAGGGAATCCCCCGGCCATGCAGCTTCAGTTTCCTGACGATAAACTGAGAGCCAAAAGCCCTATTTATGTGTTTCTCAGCGATAATTTGAACACTAGACTTGAAGGGGATAAAAGTTGTTTAGTATAGATTTACTTATTTCTTTTACAAAAGAATGCTTTAGTGGTCAAGAAATACATATTGTATCTTAGCCATTTCAGATAGAATAAATAGTGTGTTCAAAATCCCTTGCCAGATGCTGGGCAGTCCCCCTCTGGGATGCAGGCTTCTGATCCCACAGACTCCTCCTGCATCTGTGTAAAATAAAGCCATAAAATCATGAAATCATAGAACGGCCTAGGTTGGAAGGGCCTTTAAAGATCATTTAGTTCCAACTCTCCTGCCATGGGCAGGGAGGGACACTTTCCACTAGACCAGGCTGCTCAGAGCCCCATCCAACCTGACCTTGAACACTTCCAGGGATGCATCATCCACAACTTCTCTGGGCAACCTGTTCCAGTGTCTCATCACCCTCATAATAAAGAATTTATTCCTAATATCCAATCTAAACCCACTGCCTTTCAGTGTGAAGCCATTTCCCCTTGTCCTGTCACTACACACCCTTGTAAATGGACTCTCCACCTTGTAGGCTCCTTTCAGGTCCTGGAAGTCTGCAATTAGATCACCCTGAAGCCCTCTCTTCTCCAGGCTGAACAATCCCAATCCTCTCAGCCTTATATAAAGGGTATCATCAACCAATCATCTGAGATTCAGTTCTTTGACTCAGTTCCACTCATCTTCTGAAATCTTGGGAGATCACGCTCTCTGGGTTTACACAGGCTTTTACATTTGGCTAAAAACTGTAAAACAACTTTCACTCTGGACTAGTGAAAGGACGTCCATCCAGTGCTTTCTGCCATTGTACGCTCAGTGACTGTTCCTCAGGAATCACAAGAATAATAAACCTATTTATACAGAAAAAGAGCTAATTGCCACACAGCTCAATGTGTGTCACTAATTTCTATGAACACATACTATAAAAAAGGCAGATAAGTTGAGACAGTATGCAGGAACTTTTTCTCCTAAGTCACTTGAGTTTGTGAACTGGCATTTTTTAAGACAAAAAAGAACAACTACTCCAACTTTAGATTTTCTTCTTTTTCTATTTCTTCCTTTCATGTCTGTCAGTATGAATAATGAAGGGTAAACACCCAGCTGGTTACACATTAGATATCAGTCTGGCTTTCTCCTGGGAATGAAACATGCTACATTCTGTGTAATATAATAGTGCAAGGTAAGGGAGAAAGAATAAGAAATGCCAACATGAGGATGATTTTCTTCCACTCAGTCAGCAACATTTTTAGATTTTTTTCTATTATGTAATTGTACACAACTTCAACTTTAGTTGAAAATGTATGGAATGGATTTCCTTACATTTTAAATACTCTTTGTCCAAAGCCTAGAAAACGTAAGAAAATTATATCAACTTCTATTAAAAACTGTTCACTCAGTCAAGGTCTGTTTACAATAATACTACCTCTAGCAGCCAGTATTACAGAGCAAACAAACACTAAACTGTCATACATGGAAATTAATGTATGAAATAGAGGTCTGTGATGCAATTCATATAACCAGTGTAGAGTCTGCTGTAATGGGTTGTTATAAAGCTTCAGATGGACCCCAAGCAAACATTTACTGCCCATATTAAAGAAGGGAGAGGCATTCTCAGGCTTTTACTGCAGGATGCACTATTTCTCCCAGTCTTTCAAAGCTCCTTAGCTGTCATGGTGGAGGAAAACAGCAACTGTGACATGAGCTGCTAAAAATACCTCTTATTGGCATCTGTTCTGTGGTGTTTTGTGTTCATTGGAACCTTCAGTGGGTGTGTGAAATTTTCCAGCTGCTTATAATATATAGGACTGAGTCTTAAAAGACTCAGTGACAGCCCTTTTATTATAGAGAAGGGAAGGTCTAGAAGTGGTACAAATAAAAAGGGTATCACTACATGTCAGTACACTGTACACTGCTTTACAGCACACGGAAGCCTGCTTGCAAATAACCATATTTTTACAAAATGGTGGAAGTCTATATAAAAACTGGTTCTATTATTTCCAGAAGTTTGCCAGACATATACTGTGCTTTCACCCTGCGAGTGTCTGTTTGTTTTCTTCTCAGTATATAGCAGATTGGAAATGACTTCTTAATTTTGCTTGTAAGAAAAGATAAGCTTTTTTTTTCAGAATTCCATATGCAAAAGCTTCACCTGCATTTTTGACTCCCAATAAAGCAAATAAAAAGCTGAGAAAGAGGAACTAGTAATTTAGGTTTATTTTATAAGTTTAGTCAACAGTCTGGAGAAATCACAACTAGCAAGACAGAGGCAGAAACCATCCAGCAGGATGTTGAGCCAAGACTGTATAGGAGCCCAGCATGCAGTAGTGGGGCAAAAGGTTGCCCTGTGCCACTTGCTCAATTTTGTCGCCAACTATCTGCAGCAGATTAACTGCCCCAACAGGAGGCAACACAAACTGCAAGGTTTATTGAGTGAATAGGAGCTTATGTTGCCTTCTGTAGCTAATTTTCTTAGATTAAAAAGTGTTTTCTGCCTTACTGCCTTCTCATGTTTAAAACAAAGAAGAGCTGTTCAGTGTTTCTTTATGATTTCTCACAGAAAAAAAAGCGCAAGTTAAAGGAACCAAGAAGTTAACTTCCCAGAACAGCTTAATGGAATGCTGTGGGTCTTGTTGTCTATCTGAGCTGGTATTTGCTGTAGATATAACAACTGTCTGTGGCAGGTGGTTGGCCAAAAACAATAAAAGGCATGAGAACACAAAACTACTTGCACTCAATTAAGGAAGTGTCACATTATCTGGCATTAGTAGTATAAAACAAAAATAAAGTTGAAGAAGATTAAATGATCTCAGATGGCAGAAAGGGAAAGAGCTCCACCATAACCTGTTTCCAGTGAAAGAAAACTCAGTGACTTAGGGAAAATCCACCCACATTATAACCTCTTTCCAACTATTTAATGCGCATTGTGAATGACTATACAAGACAGCTGAGACAAGCAGAAAGCTCCTTGCTTAAAAATTATTGCTGAAGACATTGGTTCACTGTGTCTCCACAGGGAAATTGAGTAACATTTTACTTCCATCAGCACATCCAGTGAGAAGAGCATTAATCACATCACTTTATGGAATACTTCGGCATTGCTAACTGATGGTTTTTTTCTACATTGTAAGACAGGACACCATTCCTTGTGAAATGAATAATGAGGAATTACCACTTAGACAATGGAAGAGGGCAACTTGTGATGTTGGTCCTAGCTAGGTGGCACTCAATATGCTTTTATGAATAATTTCCAGCTACAGTCCCAATGAAATCCCCTTATGAAATCCCCATTATCAGAGATACGGGTTGGTAAAAGAGCAACGGACATAGCTATTTATATGAGTATCAGTGCCTCTTTGAGATTGCTTAAATTGCTCATAAGGTTTTTTCTGTTTCAAGAGGAAATGAGTAAGCAAATAAACTGTGATACGCTAAATGTAACAAATATAACCTTCTATATTTCTCACAGATCCGCATAGAAAATTTCAGTGTAAGCTAAGCACACTAAAATCAGTACCTCACAAGAAAGTGGGTACTGCAAAGTAGTAGTGTACTTGCAAGCCTCTTAGGGTAATGAAGATAGACCTACTGAAAAAGCAAAAGGTTGCACTGAATCAACAAAATCACCTGTTTTTGTGATTTGTAAAAGCCTATCAGTGACTCTCAGGAACTTGGAAGGTGTAAAACTTTTAAAGAGTTAATAACACTGGCAAGTATAGGAACTTCCAATGGCAATTACACAATGTTCAGAACTCAACTGGTCTGACTTCATCGTGGACCCTTCTACAAAGGGAGTTACACCACAGAAAATGGTATCTGGTTTTCCTCTTTCAAAATATGCAATATTAGATGGCATCAAATGAAATTTGATTCCAACAAAGTGAAATCAAATGAGCAGATGCAGCAAGCAAATGGAGTAGGAAAAGAGAAATTGGCACCACAGCTTTTACCCTCAGCCCACCTCTGGCCACAAGAGCTATGAAGAACATTGCCTGTGAACTCTGAGGAGTGTAGCGTGGCATTTGTGGCTGCTTCCCCAGGACCAACTGTCCCTTGGTGGCAACACTGCCAAGTTAAAAGTGTTCATCAGGTTGCCAGTCCTGCAACCCGAGCCCCTTCCCATTGCTACTGCCAGGAGGCAATCCTGCTGCTCAGAGGGGAGGGCTCATGCTGCACTACGGGGCAGTGGCACTTTGGATATCCGCTGCTGGGCAGCTGTACAACACTCGATCCTGGCAGTGCCCGCTCCTGTGGCCAAAAGGAGTGAGAGCTTGTGGCCTGGGATAAAGATGCTGAGCGTGCCTGGGCAGTGACCCTCGCAGGAGTTTCAGACACCAGCCCAGCTCTCTATGTGAAGTCATCCTCATAGACAGGGAACGGGGATGGGAAGTAGATCTGACTGTGGAAATGGGACAGGCCAGAGTTCTACATACAGTGTCAGTGGGATCCATGAGTACCAGGACAGCAACATGTCACGTCAGTGCCAGCATTCAGCAAACAGTATGATTTACAAACACAATGGGGCTCCTAACTGCTATCAAGCATACCATTTTTAAATTTCTTTACCTTTTTAACATTCAATCTAATTTTTATAAAACAAAATCCTAAAAATATCATACATGAGATTTCTAAATCAACAGGTAGAAGGCAAAGAATGGAAGAAGTAGCAGTGGAGCTGAAGCTGTGTTGGGAATTTGGAAGAGATTGTTCTGAGAAAAAGAGTAAATGAAGCACAGAGGAAGAATAACAACAATAAAAGGGCCCACGCCAACAGCAATGAAGAGATAAGGAGAAAGCTGGAGGACAACAGGTGAGAATTCAGTAATCAGTGAAACAGGTGCAGGGAAGATGACAGTCTACAGACTAGGATAAGTGATGGGAAATTCACACTCAGTGTGATGCTACATTTACAGGATGGGAAAATTACTGGTGTAAATACCAGTCTTTAATTCACATGCTATTTACCTTGTGGCCCTAGCACAATCCTTCATCAAATTACCTAATGAATTACAAGGTACAAAACTTCAGTGACTTCAAATACTCTCTCATCGTTTCCAAAGTAAAGCTGGACCCTAATATTGGTATCACCTGAAAAAGTAATTTAGTTTCCAGAACTCATTATAGATGTGCGACATAGATTATTTCATCATTGTTCAGGAACAAACCAAGAAGAAATTACCGCCATAAATTACTGCAAACTAACAAAAAAAAACCCCAACCAAACCCAAACTTGTACCAAATTTCTCTTCCATTTAAAACAATACAGATCCCTACACTTTGATGTTGGTATACCAATGCAAGGAATGTAATGATTACTTGTTCAGCGAGGACTGTTACACATAGGTCACTGCAAACCCATGTCTAAAAAGACTACTTAAAGAGAAATAAAATTACCCTTTGCTTATACATGTGAACATGATAGACAGAACTTGTTGCTCTTTTCATATCACAGGTTTTTCAATCAATCTTATATTTTTGCCAGTTTTGAAATTCAAATTATATTCTCGAATGTTTTATCTCCATGTTCTTATCCTACAAAATTAGGTTTTGAGTTCCACACCCTGTGACTGCAAATAAAAAAGATATTAAAACATACAAAGGGAACATTTAATTCTTCATCTCTCACTTTAAAGCACTCAGCCAGGTGAATACCAATTAAAAATGTAGAACAAGAGAACACCTTGTGTTGGAATGCTCTTCTCTGCCCCTCAAATGCCATACCCATGCAGGACAGCTTACTTTTGATGCAGTGTGATCTTTTCATGTATTTTCATTTGTGTATTTCATTATTTAAAAAAAAAATCATAAAATTCTAAATAAAAATAACCTGCCACTGATTTCCTATTGTGAGAGGGAATACATTTTGCTATCCAGGGCTGGGCATCTCAGAGTGTCAGGAATGTAGAGCTACTCTCATTTTTAAAAAAAAACAACAAGTTACTTATGAATTGCTCTTTAAGTGAACAGTCAGTGGGAATTTGATTGCATTTTGCCAGAAGAATGTTTTGCCTGTGGCTAGAACTGCTATGGGCAGCACAGTGTCACTTCAATGAACTCCAGCCTACCAGGGCATGTGTGAATGAGTTCTTTATGCAAGGCCCTCACAGCCAATGCACTTCTGAACGAAACACTGTTTTGAGAAATTCTAGTCTTAGTCTTCTCCTCACTCCCTCCATCTATAAAAATAAAAAGTTAGCTTAAAAATGTACTAGAGAAATAAAACTCCATCCAAATAAAATTTATTCACTCCCAGGCAACTGTGCTGCTATTTCTAGCTTACTGGCAGAAGATGAATTTGCGACTTAAGGGCAGAATTTTATAAGTGGTAATATAGCAAAAAAGGTGCCTTTATACAGTAGGGATTTCTGTGCTCTGGAATGAGAACTTTCAGACTTCTCTACATTGCATACCTGAACCTCATTCATGTTTACTTCACAGTTAGGCATTATTATATTTCTAAAATTCTGGTTTTTTTGGAAACTGTGCATTAAAAAATTGAGAGTACAGACTAGATACTTTTCTCAAAGAAATACCTTTGTTTTACCTGCTTTGAGTGTTAGTCTAGAATATTTGATAGGCATGTAATACTATCATTTAAATTTCTTGGTAGAGGTGCAATAGAATCTTCATTATCAAATCTCACTTATATCAGCATGAATAGTCTCTATTTTAGTTTTGAGCTGGGTTTTTTTGTTTCTTTTTGTTTTGGTTCGTTTGTTGATCTTGGTTTTTTTGTTGTTGCTTCTTTTTTTAAAATTACTCTGGATTTTTGATTGTTTAAACAGAATTAATAAGGCCTAAATAAGTGCAATAAATATGCATGTTTATGTGTGCAAATGTAATAATAAATTATCATTAAGCACCACTTACAAAAACATAAGAGACATACTATAGAAATATAATGTCTCTCTCAAGGTGGAAAGAACAAGCTTTTAATTTCCAGGTGTAGGGCATTCAGAATAATCGTCCTAAATCAGCTTTTAGCAAGCAAGGAGAAACTGCTGTTGCTTATTCTAAAGTCTATCACAACACAGAACATCAAAATAAAAGAAGCATGAAAGATTTTTTTTCTTTAAACTGGATTTTTGTAAAAGTAAAGAAGGCAATGCTGTTTCTTTAAAGATGAGACACATTTTAGCTCAATTTACATTAAAGTCTCTCAACTAATGGTGTTATAATGTTCCTGCTGTTCCAAAGTAGTAACATGCAGATAATATTTAAAAATAGCAATATAAAGTAAATCTTTTCCACTAAATTGGTCTAAGCAGCTCCTGTTCAATGGTGTATGCACTGCAACATTAAAGCATATTGAAAACATTTTGTATTGCTATTATTGATCAGTGTAGAATTGTGAATTCATTGCAGTGGCATCTGGGAACCAAATCATAGGAAAACAAAGCCATATCTGCATGGTCAACTGTACATTTTGGTCCAATCATGCTGTAATGTTTGCAAATCCTCTCTCAGTTTTGAACACTGAGGAGCTCCTAAGGAATTGATATTTGTGTCCAACAGGATAACCAACCACTGGCACAAGAAACAGGTGCAGAGATGACCTGGCAGAAAAGCCATTTGCCACATGTAGAAAATAAATTATTCAGTTACTAAAACATTTCAACTGATACTTTGGAGGTTGCTTTTTATGATCTTGAGAAACAGTTTTCCAGATGAGTGATGATATGTGATGATACACACTCACATATTTCCATCTCAAGCATTGCTGCTTGCTTTAGGAAAATCATGCTACAACACAACCGGGATTTTCATGCTTTATAGTTTTTTCTAAAGTCACTATGCCACAACAGAAGCAATTTAGTAACAGAGTCCTGTCATTTCTGTTAGCCTTTGAACAGTATTTCATGGAAGAAATTGCACTGCTTCCACTAGAGTAGTTGAATTGAAGATAAATAATACAGATTGGTACTCACAGAAGGAAAGTAAGTCAACTTTCTGTGGAAATTTAGTTAAAATAATATATTTATGTTTCCTTCAGATAATGATTTGCTTTAGAGTTATTAATATAAAGAGGGTACTAAAATCTACTAATGATTCGCTTTCTTTGGTGGCTGTTGCATATATTAGCTGTTTTCTTTCTCATTTAAACTCCTATATAATTTAATAACAAAAACACTGCTTTTTAATTACAATCTAGATTAATTTTGTATCACTTATTTTTCCTGACATCATGACAGGTTTCTTGTTCTGAGTAGTTTCAAAAGAAAAGGAGAATCCAAATGAGGCAAAAATCCAGAAACAAACCTGTTAACTTAGCATAAATGTTGACTAAAGGGAAATCTCCATGATATCCAGACATCTAAACTATGATTAATTTCTTACTATGATGAAAGGGATAGCAGTCTTGCCTTACAACCATGAAATAAAACCCACAAAAAACCCACAGGAAATACAGGAAACAGCATGTGCAGCCCTCCCACCTTTCACTGTTTTGATTGCATCAAATATGCACATCCTAAGCAGAAATCTTTGGTGAGGCACAGGAGACTACGGGACTTCTGGAAGAGAGCAGGTGGGATTGGGAATCCAGTATGATGCTGTGACGAGTTCAGAGGTAGACCTTCTCAAATATAAATAATGGATAATGTTCCAGACTTTCTGGGGATAAGGAAAATCTTTTGGAAGATTGAAAGGCTTAGAATTACACCCTCAGGGCTGCCAATGGATTCAATAAAAATATTATTGGTTTACATTTGGCAAGAGCCTTCTAGAATAAAAATTATCACTTCTTGAGTAAAGACTGGAAGATATTATCTCCCTGAAAGTGCTGGGACTAGGGAACAGTGTACCCGGTGGGGGCAGTATTTGAACACATGTGCAAACCCTCAGAGCAATCACAACGGACTCAAGAGATACTTCTTTTTCAAAAAACAAATTGTGCTTCAACCCCTTTGGAACAGAAAAGAATCTGTCATGAATCAAGAGCTGAGGCATCCTGGAATGCTGTAGGACATATTTCTGTGGGATGGGGACGTTCTGGGTCTGTTACACACAGAAAGCACATGTTCAATACATAATACAACCCTGTTTGCCCAACATCTTGGTCTGAAACCACAGCCACTGAAGCTCAGTAATGCAGTATATGAAGTTGCTGCACTGTGTTAGGGGGAATTAATTGGCTTCTTGAGCAGGTTTTGTAGCTTATGCAGATATCTACACTAACAAGACAGTTGCAATGCTTTATTTACTACACTGGTGTCATTTCTGTAGACACTAATTCACTGGTCATATTTGTAGCTAAACTATAATTCTTTGAAAAAATGCTGACACAAAATTAAAATAAAAATGTCAAAAGTGCAAAGATAGCTGTATTAGTGATGACCAGATTTACAGCAATTTTAGAAACAGAGGTACTACATAATAGGTTTAAAATGCTAGTGAAAATTGACAAAGACTCCCTAAAATTACAAAGAACTGTTGTTAGCACAATTCCTCAAACTATGAATATGTATGAACACCAATTCCACTTAAGTGTATGAAAATTTTAAGTACATGAAAATTTTAAGGACTCAAATCACCTTGAATAAAAACACAAATTAAAAATTACAAGTCCAGTCTAAGGACATACAATAACACATGCCAATAAAACACTGGACTTTTTAAAAAAATAAAAAAAATTTACTTAAAAAATAGCATCACTATTCTGCTGTTGTAAATGCTATTCTGTCATTAATATCAGGTCAGCATATGCAGTTTAATTTACTTTTAATTAGATGTGTATTGTTTGAGTCAGTGCAGATCTTAAAAATCTATTATAAAATACTGCAGTAATGAGAACAATAGTTAATACAAAGCAGTTGACTCCTTCTGCTGATTGAGTTTGATTACCGTGGATGGCAGCCACACATGCACAGGAAGAAAATAAAATCCCGCAAAAGAACTCAGGGCTCTGTACGTCAAGGTACGGGCATAGAAGTCCTGGCGATGTTTTTGCCCCAACAGATTTCCAAAAAGGAAAAAAACAAAGATAAATCCATAATGATGACATTTCTTGTTTCCTTGCTACATGTTTCAAGAAACTTTGCTTTAGTTCTCCTGGCTTGCTGGGCTGCAATAAAGTGACTGGCATAATCAGAAAGTGGGTTTAGAGATATTAAACAAGTGGAACTCTACTTGCTTTCTCTTTTATCAAAGATCTCAACATATTTACAAGGCTCTTCCCTGTTAAAAGAGCAAATTGTATAGTTGGAAACCTCTAGGTGTCAGTGAAGAACAGGCAAGGGCTCACCACAAAGGTCCCTGCCAGCAACAGGCAGTGTCGCAGTGTCTCAGTGTCCCAAAGATCACCCTCACCATTGGAAGGGACTCAGACACATTTAAAGACCATCAGACATGCAGGCTGGGCCAGTCAGGACCAACTCCACCCCTTTACACTGCCAGCTCCTTCAACTAAGAGTTTGTATTCAAAGGCATTATTAGTCTCCATTTAATCTGAAAATTCTTTCTCCCCAAAAAACATATGATACCAGAAGAGCCTGCTATCTTTGTCCTCCACTTTTCTTTCTGTACTTTCTAAAGAATGACATAATCAAGTAATATTCAGGCACATTAAGAAAAGCACGTGTTTATTTGCATAGCACTCTTGAAATAGGGGTAAATGAATGCAGATGATAAAAATAACTCACACCTGATTGCATCAGCAACCACCTACAACTGAGGCACAGGAGATTGGCAGCAAATCTTTGTGGTCATTGTGCTGGCCAAACACTGTAGGAACAAACAACAGTGGGAGTCTGCTAGTGTCCTTTCAGTTTCACAAGGTAATATGTGTGACCTAGAGCTACTGGCAGACTTGAAGCACTCTAAACCTGTGTGTACATTATTTTCCTATCAGATCTGACATTAACTTAATCACTGAAACGTATTTATTGCTAGGCATATGAAAAGCACAGAAAACATGGACAGTAGTAAAATCAGGCCAAATGCACAGAATTCAGCTCAGTTGCCTAAACTCTGACACCCATCACCATTGGAAATGTACTGAGACAACTGCATAGGGCCGGCAGATGACAATCAGTAGGCAATCTGCATTCTCCAGAGGCCATAGCTGTTGGTCTGGAGAAGACCTAGACAATCCCAGACAGCACAAGATGCCTGTGGTGAGGCATTAAGATGAACCCTAAAAAGATATCATAGCAAAGTTTATAGACTTATGCCTCCATTTAGCAGTATTTCCACACCTGATTTAACTGCTGGTATTCTTTATAATGAAAGAATGAGACTGGACACCAATCTTAAATGGGACCTTTGCAAGTATATACTAACTTCTGATTGGAATAGCTAGATGCTGTATTCACAATAAATTGTCAATTGTTTGAGCAGAACTCATAAAGGAAGGTTTCACTTCAGCAGTTTTTCAAGTAATTGCCAAAATATCAAAGTACCATGTCCATAGCAGTGTGCTGCTCCTTACCGGAGCCCCAAAAATAGTTTGATGCCACAAAAGATTTGTCTGTCAATGTTTTTAAATTTAGCTATATATTTGCCTTTTGTTACATTTGAATAAGGAGCAAATTTTCTTGAACTAATTCTGTTTGGAATCCTTTAAATCTTGATTTTGCAAGACTGCAATAGTCATAGAAATCACAGTAATATATTCTATTTTCTTTCCATTCAAAAAGGATAATCAAATGAATATCAAAAGGTGGCAACAAGAAACACAGTTTCTTCTGAAACTGCTATAAAAATACAATATACTAAGGATTAAAAGAAAAAGATTTTTAAAGGGCTTATGGCTTTTATATCAGGTTTAATTTTACTTAAATTAAGCTCCAGAGAGTTCTTTTTCGTTTTCCAGTCTTTCCACACTGGTGCCATATCTATCTGAATGTAAACATAATTTTCTTTGTAAATGAAGGCATTCATGGTAGAAAGACTAAGTATTTTCTAATTATACTGCTATTAGTACTTGAAAATTCTGTGGGACGTTTCCTTGTGGCAGTCCATTGGGACACAGAGAGATGGGCTTGATTTTCCCCAAAGAAAAAAACATTTAAAGACTGTAATGGAGCCTCTCACATTGGTCAAACAAGTACAGAACATGGTCCAGATGAAAAGTTTTAAATTTAATTGCAATGACAGTATCTTGAAAGTAATCAGATAGGGCTCTAATCAATCATGGAATATTCCAGCAAAAGAATGGGGTCCTGTTTGCCTGCTTTTTCCCAGGAATAGTAGTTTGGTACTATCTTACTCTATTTCTCTAGTCATTGTGTTGGGGACACGGATCTAAAGCTTTCATTTGTCATCCATGTTTTATGATGGAGGACATCTCTGTCCTTTAAATGCTTTTTCTTAAACTCACTGTCCAGGGCAGAATTAAGCCCCATGTGGCATGACTGTTATTAGTCAGAAGCTGGTCATCACTTTCCCCCAAGGAAATGTTTTGCTCATTTAGTGTCACTCATGTATCTCCCATTTCCATTCATTTTTGTAAGCCAGATTCCCCAATGACACAACGTATTCTCATGGACCTGGTTTTTGAAAGCTTAGAACAGGAGATAAAAAGAACTTATATTGATTAGAGAATGAGACCACAAATAAACTGCTCTGTAAATTCCAGGAGATGATATGGTAGAGCACCCAAGTGCAACTTTACAGCTTTCCTTAAGAAGGTTTCAGAAACTTGTTTTTCCTGGAAATCCAAACCTTTTCACAGAAGGTTAAAATTTTTTGAAACCAAAACCAAAATCAAGTTACCAACTCCAAAACCTTTAATCAAAAATTAATTTGTATGTAAAAAAAAAGGATTTAGCAGAAAGGATAGTATTCACTTCAATTTGTTTTCATCTATCCTAAGGTTAGTTATATTGTCTAATGTTGGAAATACCAGGACACAGATATCTCCTAGTGTTGATTCCTCCAAAAGCATATGTTAAAATACTTCTGTCATGAAGAAGGGAGTTGTAGCTGCATTGGATGGATATAGGCTCTCCCCTCACCACCCTTTGTCCCTCCCTCCATGCACCAGCTCACCAGGTATTGCAATGGTTTCTGCTACCAGGCTGTGATACTGACTGAGGAAATGTCTCAGAGGTTCTTACAATGAAGATTTATCAACTCTCCTACTGTTTGCAGCCAAAGGGGGCAGCACATTTCTGTAACATCAAATCAGTTTGTGAGGTTACTGGATGAACAGGCAACTTTTGTTACAGGCAGAGTGAAGGAGCTCAACTCAGAGCTGAAGTTAAACAAAATTAACTTTATCTGAAATGTTATGAGATTCAGAACCATAAGTAAATTTCCATCTTTCTGTCTCTTGTGTTTTCTTCTGAAGCTGAAAAAAGATCTTCAAGATTTTTTAAAAGGTACAATTACCTGACAAATCTATTAATTTCTGATTAATAAGTATTCTAATACAATGTCACAACCCTAAAAAATTTTTAAAAAACCCACAAAGCTAGATATAGCCTTGAGTTTCCTCTTTTTAAAAAAATAATGCTGGTGTGTTAAATGGAACATTTCAGACATACCTCCTCGACTCCTTCCATTAACTCAAGCATGCACGGTTTCAACTACCCCATGCATGGTATTTTCTGTGGTGTAAAGATGTGCATAAGGCCTCTCAGAAGAAATGCTGCAATTATTTCCTCAGATCTTTGGCCATATTCCCATTTCAATCAAATTAGCAGCTGCTCCTCTTCATTCTTCTACAAGAGCTGCTAAATTTTCTTGCTTCCAGATCTTTATGTCAGTAAAGATGGAGAAAGATAGAAAGTGGGAGAGACAAATAGACAGGAAAAAATGAAGGGATCTCCTCTTAGAGATACAGTCTGAGTATGTAAAAAGACGAGGATAAAACATTTAACTGGCAGTACTGACATGGTCACTGGTTTTCTATGGCTGCAAAGGAATGGCAGCTACTCTTGACTGTGATGCCTCTTGTTCTCTGATTCTCAAGCACAACTGACACAGATTAGCAATGAGACCACAAGTGTGAGTGAGTTCTGGCTCTCATTCTCTTTAGGCACACTTTGCAGGCTGGTGTTGACTGCAGGCATTAGGCTGACTGAAGTGTATGATGAGCCTATTTCATATAAAGCTAACAAGGTTTACTTTTGGTTCATCACCTGACCATCAACTTCTGACTTACTCCTTTGCACTTGATCCCATGAAGTACAGATTTGTCAGACTATGTTCTTCAATACACCTATTATTTCCTAGAAGAGTGGGTGGTGAATAAAAATACTTGCTACATTATCACTGCACTGTTGACAAATCTGAGGTTCATTTTGCTTAACTGGCACATGTTCTTTAAGAAAACCACAACTCACAAGGCCAAATTATCTGCTGATGAATGCTAATTGCTGATTTGCAGCTAAGGCGTGAGAAAATGCAAGCCTGCATTGCCTCTTAAAGTTATTGCTTGAAAGACGTTAGGTGCCTGAGCCACTGGAATGCAAGAAAATTGTCTTTTAATTACTAATTGCAGTAACAATTACTGATTGTGACTAAGGATGTCAAACATCTTCCATAAGAAGGTGTCTTGTTTTAATTTTGACATGACCACAAGAAGGTATTTCTGTTTTAATTATAACTACACAAGACTTCAGCCATGTAAACTGAAACCACATAGCCCGGGAAAAATAACATTACTCATGTAAAAATTTCTGAAGATCCCTTATTTGAGCTACTGAAAACACACACATTTTAAGACCAGAGGAGAAATACCAAATGCTTTTAAGAGCCTAAAGGCCAGAAGCATAAATTACAGCACTTTCTGAAGAAGCCAGTAACACATGAACGAAACATGGAATCTGTAAAGGGGCAAATTTTGTGTTCAGTTGTAATAGACACAGTCTCTCCAGCACTTACCCAATTCTCCTGAATGAAACCAATCTAAATGTAAAGTGTTTACATTAAGGAACTTTGATTCAAAAGGATGCTCTGGGTTCACAGGCAGTCTATTGCATTTTTTGAAGTCATGTCTCCCTCACAGCCTTAACTCCCATATGCTGGTCATCATAAAAATCTATACCTTAAATTGGGCTGTGAACAAATGTGGATAACAGATATGGGTTGCTGCTAGTATTTGTATTAATCTCCTTAGCAGAAGGATATTCTGAGAAACACTTGAAATTTTCAAACTGTTGAAAGAGAATATGACAAGAGATGAGCTTGTGTGGGAGAAAAAGAAAAATAGGTTATTGAACCCATAATTGTGACACCCACACTGTTTGTTGCAACTGTCTGTGGTGATAGCATTTATAACACCTCATCCCTTCAAGGCCGACACCTCTGCAGTGTGGTTAAGTATTAAACTTATTTTGTATTGCCACAAAAGAGTAAACACTTAAGAGAATCTGGCTCTGTTCATAGATTCAGAAACCAAGCAGTGTATTCAGGGGGCAGTGTGGTGGCAAAATCAATAAAATGTTCATTTACTGACATAAATGAGTCAATAAATGTCATAATAAGACAGTCCCCTACAATAAAGCATGTGCCCATTTGCATTCATGCTAGTATTGACAGCCCAATTGTCAGTGCACTCAGAAAAATCAAATATGCCTGCGAAATGGCACAATTCATGTTACTCACCAACATAACACAATAGAAATTTGTACTTATTTATTAATGCTTAGCTGAAGCAGGCTTTGAGGATATTTCTTCTAGCTTTCATCCAAGTGCTGAACCAATAGTATCAGGTAATGGATGCTCACCTCCCACTGACTTCCATGAAAGTATTCCTGGAATGATACAAGTTCCCTACAATGCGGGATGAGACCCACACTCCAATTTTTGGATCCACCAAATTAAAAATCCAGACAGAAGGAACATAGCCACTCAACAATCTTTCCAACAACAAACCAAGATACTTATTTTTGTGTCATTATGTGTAAAGTAACTACCAATTAAAAAACTAGTAATGCAAGAATAGTAGTTTTAAGATATCCAACCAATACAATCTCCAAAAACAGTATAATACTTGACAAAATGGAGGTGATTACCCAGCTGTAGTGCATATTTTTGACTAATTTAGTATTTGTATCTTAAACTATTTTCCCTGTCCTAAGCAATGAAAATTGTATTAGTGTCAATACTGTATCTGACTTGAGAGAGAGCCACATATTATTGCATGCTATGTACATTCCTTCACTTTAATTTTAAACTACCCTTCAGAACTGCTTTGGGCTAAACTCATATCTTTAATAACTAACTTAATACACAGATATTTTATTATCCCTTCAGGAAAACAAATCAACCCCTTTCTGGAGAAATAAATCTGACATGATACTAAAAAAAATGAAATTAATCCTGTCAAAGATGTGAATAAAAATAGGATGAGTGTAGGACAGAGTATGGTTTAAGTCCCAATTTCATTAATTTATGTTGCCCCTCCACTGTTCAGCAACAGACAATGACATTCACAGAACTATTATTTTATAACTGCTCCCACATATGTGCAACGAGGACTTCTGTTCTGTGCCATTACTCATGCACAAAGAAGGGGGCTGTTTCTCTCTGACACACACTGACGCACCCTTCCTCAGCTTCCTTACCAGATACCCTGGTAAGCCATAGCCATGTTGATATGCACAACAGGCAAACACTGTGCTGCAATATCAAATCAGCTGGCATTCAGAACAACATGGGAATTTGAGAGTCTAAGACCAAATCAGGATTGGTCCCAGACACCGAGGATGCCAGGTCTTAGTGGCTGGAGTACACTAGATGAAACACCTGGGACACATCTTTTCAGTTCCACTCCAGAGAAAACCATTTAAGATGCTGCAGTACTGTTCATGGTACAAACCAAACAACAGCCAGCGGGGAAAATGTGGACATTCACTTCAAAACAACAGAACTAAAATGTTAACATAGACATGCTTTGTGAACCTGTGCTTCAGGTTCAACAGAAAGGCTGCAGCAAAAGCAGATGAGACGGGTTGTCCCAAATAAGAACAGGCTATCCAGCAAAGATAGACCAACAGGGAGGTTGGGCTCAGGGGCATGCAGAAGAATGGTCTCTATGGCGTGGCAAAATGGGCAGGCAGATAGCAGAAAGTATTTTTGTGGGTCTACACTGCTCACAGTTTCTTTCCTGAGCCCTGGCAGAAGCATTCTCCCTGTTGAGGAAAACAGCCCTCCTAAAATTAGCATGTTAAGCAAAATGAAACCCTCAAGCCTTACCTCTACAGACAGGGAAACCGATAATGAGAAAGAAGAAATCTGATTTTCATCTGCCTATACTCGCACTTGCATTTCATAAAACCTTTTGACCATCTCTCTGAAGCTCAGAAGAGGTCAGCAATGATTCAGGCTCCCCTGGTTCCCAAATCAAAGCTTCCTTCAGGAAGCCTGAGAGAATACATTCTCCTTGGTGGAGTGTGAATATAACACACGCTGCAGTGGTATTCCCTATTCACACTACATTGGTCTGTAAGAGGTAACAAAAACTAAACAGATTTTAAGCAGAAGGAGGACACAGCTGGTGTATTGCCTCTGTAATTTTAAAGTACCTATTTTTATCCATTTTCTGTTGTGCACTAATCAAACTTCTACGGAAACCAATTACTGAACCTAGAGTGATTCTGCTGTGTCCACAAAATACACTGAAATATTAGTATGCAACAGATGTAAACACGGATGTAGGGATTATTTACCCTCTTCCATGGCAGAGGTTGTGTGCCCAGAGTTGAACACTTTGGGGAATGCTTTACTTATTAGGGATACTTCTGAGAGGCACTACTTTTGGAAGCATGGCACAGAATTGATAACTTGAGCTACTGACAAATATTGCATCTGTCTACTGTCTTTAGTTGTACTAATTTTACTCTCACTTATGTTACTGCCTTAAATTTTAAATGAAGGTGTTTACATTAAAAGTTTAAATGCAAGTTGGCTTTAGTCACTGTGGTGGTTTTACTTGGCCCAGTTTTTGCTAGTGGGTAGGGAGGGGCACGAAGATGGCTCCTGTGTGTCCTGTGCGAAGGTTCTGGACGTTTTTCACCCTGTCCAGCAGAGCCACTCTCTGTTGGCTCTGAAGATGATGGACATGCTGCTGGCCAAACCTGGGCCAAGTAGAGATGTTAGTTACACCTCTGTGAAAACATATTTAAGAAGAAATCAAAACAATGGGTGCACGCACTTCTTTGTAGCCAGAGGAGGAGGAGGAGGTGAAAATATGTGAGGGAAAACAACATGGAGACACCAAGGTCAGTGGAGAAGGTGAGGGAGGAGGTGCTCCAGGTGCCGGAACTGAAAACCCTGTGCCGGCCGTGGTGAAGACCATGGGGGAGCAGGTGGTCCCCCTGCAGCCCATGGAGTCCAGGGGGGTGCAGAGATCCACCCACAGCCCGTGGGGAGGTGCCCACACCAGAAGAACAGGGGGATGCCTGGAGGAAGCTGTGATCCAGTGGGAGTCCCAGCAGAGACTGAGAGTTGCAAAAGCTGTGGACGAGAGAGAAAGGCCTTGGCCCCGGGATGGAAACAGCCTGGCCTCGGCTCGGGAGCCGGCACTTCATGGACAAGCACTCGTGTTTGCAGCAGATTTCGGCCGGGCTGCTGCTCGTGAGATTGGACCCACGCCAAAGAAGTTCTCAGAAGACTGTCTCTCGTGGGAGGGACCCCATGGCTGAGTAGAGGACTCTTCTCCCTGATGGACTGACCCTGACCAAAGGGAAACCCCCGTACCCTGCCCCACCCCTGGAGTTGTTGGTTGGAAGGAGGGAGGGGGGTGAGCTGAGAAACAGCATCTTAAGAGGGAAGTGGAATGAGTGAAGAAATGGTGTCTTAAGAGCGTATTTTTACCTCTTATTTATCCTCCGACTGTTATGTTAATAAATCACTTTGCAACTTTAAGCTTTCCGCCTGTCTTTCCAATTTCTCATGTGTTCCTCCCCACCAGTGCCTTACCTCAACTCATGAGTCCAGTGTGTTTGTGTTAGTTTTTCCTCTCCTCTGCAGAGCTGCGGCAGGAGAAAGCAGACAGAGCAGATGTCGTAGGTCCCTGGCATTTGGCCAGGGTCAAACCTCGACAGTCACCTACACAATGTAAAAGAGATAGAAATCTAATACTGGACTCTGGACTGAAATCTTTGGTGAGGAATGGATGAATTTTCACAGATACTGATAGTAAGATATGGAGCTGAAAAACTGCCTCCCTGCTCTTCCCCCTCCCTGTCAGAGCAGCAACACCACTGATTTAAGCTGCACACATGTGGAGTACCACTCGGGTGGCATTCACTCCTGTGCAAATTAACCCTAAAATGTATCCAACCTTATAATCAACGGTATAATAAAGAACAACTACACTTATGTTGTACAGAGACATTAAAAATAACCAGAAAAAGGAGCAGTATATTCACTAAGGTGTTGGGCTCAAGATTTTTGTTCCATGCCACACAGCTGGTGAAGGAATACATTAAGGCACTGCAACTGAAATGTGTAATTTGGAAGCCTTTAAAGTGTTTTCTGACAGAAGTTGAAAACATAAGAAAGAGATGAGTGAGAAAATCTGTTCTGAACTGAGAAGAGATTTGAAAGGGGTGAGAACATGGAGCAAGGATGTGGAATTTGTTTAGGCTAAAGATTTAAAACTTCTGGAATTTGTATCTTACATGATGAGAGGGATCTTGTGACACCACTGCAGAAATACTTGATCGGGCTCAAACAAAACTGGCATGACAAAGACCATTTACAAGGAGCTCAATAGTGAAGAATTTAAAATTAGTTAAAAGCTTGTTTGACATGTTTTCAATTTTTTTTTTTTAAAGAACAGAAAGTAAAAGATAGCATGACTAGTAGTAAATTTTAAATATATCCATAAACTATGACATCTGAACTGGAAGGCAGTGCAAAGCTTGACAACCCCCACTGTGGTAGAGCTAGGGCCTTTTGACAACCTTTATAAAAAGACTGAGAGAAGTGGAACCTGAAATGAATATATGGTTGCACATAGACCTTTAATAATACCAGTCATGGTGAGAAGGTGGTGAAGTTATATCTCTCTTTGGAAAGGGTGGAGGGGGAGTGGAGTTGGAGCAATGGATTTCAGTATTTTGCAAGTATTCAGAACATATCTGGGAGAAACATAAATGAAGAAAATAATGGAGATGGGAAATACAAGAAAGCTGTCTGGAATTAGACAGGTGAAAGAAGCAAATCCAGAGGTTTCTCCTAGAGTTTTGAAATTAGTAATTTCCCAAAGACAGGACACATGGCAGTACCAATTCAAAAATATCCAGCCCCTGAGCAGGAGCTAGCTACAAGTTCTAGAAGACTACATCCTATTAATAATTTTGGCTTTAAGCTGAGGCTATTCAACTGAAATAGAAGAGGACAAAAAGGAGGCATATGGGTGGATCAAGAATGGCTGAAAATCATCAGTGTCAGGTTGCTGTGGAAAAAATGTTAAATATGACCTTGTGTTTTAATAGATGCAATATTTCCAGTATAGACAGAGCATTATTAGCAGCACTGTCTGGAAACTACATCCTGTATACCATGTACTGCTTTGGCCACCATTCAAGAAAGAGAAATTAATCTGAAGCAAGAAAAACCAACCAAATGAGCAGGTTGTGGAAGTGGATTCAACGTAAGGTGAAACTGAAAGACCTTGGCTTGTTTGGCCCATCAAAGCAACAGCTGGAAGTTTTTTCAGGTTTATTTTTTTTTTAAAACATGAGTGAGATAATCATGCAGAAGAGATATTTATTCAGTATTCAATGCTATCACATGTACAAACTGTGATCATAAACTACCCATGAAAATTAAGGCTGAAAATGAGATTTCTAAACAAAGTTGAAAGCACTCAGTGGGAATAAGAAGTAAAAATTCAAGCAATTTTCAAGATGGAGTTTATAAACAAGAAAGCTTCCAATGATCATATGTCAGGAACTGGTGATAAGACTCTACAACCCAGCAGTATGTGAATAACGGGCTTATACAGACAGCCAAACCAAAGCAAGACAAGGACAAAGCAGCTCTAGTTGACTCCAAATGGAAATTCCAGTATAAAATGAAACGGGAAAATGCAAACATTTTTTATCCAACTCTCAGTCAATAAAATTATTCACTTTATTCTTTGGTTAACTCAATAATTTCTAAAAGCCTTTAAAATCCTGTTTGGTTTCAAAACATTCTTTCAAAATGAAAAGATGAAACATTTATTGAACCACTGAAACAGCATGATTCATCTTTTCTAAGGTGTCTACTCTTTCCAAAGGTATTTGAGCCAAACCTATTTGAGGATTCAACACAAATTCATATATTGTTTCCATGGGGGCACAATCACCACAAGAAAAGAAGCTAAAAGTAATTTACACAAATCCAGTCTTCAAGGACAATAAGTAAGAATATAGTTATGGTCAGAAGCTTGGACTATTTTTTGAGGTTTCAAATATCCCAAAAGGTACCTCATTTTGGTACTCACATTGAATTTTTGTTTTTATCTTGACAAGGATAGTGAAGAGAAAATTCATCAACATTAAATAGGGAGTTTTAATATTAAACAAACACTGTCTGTGATAGACAAAAGAATTAGTTCTTAGTGGACCTTCAAGTCTAATCACCAGCTGTTGAGGGATATATCTGGCTGCAGAATAGCTATCTACTTTATAGATTAATAAGAAACATCCACTCACATCTTGCGCAAAAATGCTTTTTCTGGTTCATTTACCAATATAACTTAACTCATCTTCTAAAACTGATGCTATACATAATCCAACACTAATAACCTTCTTTCTACATCCACAGAAGTAGCTGAAGGATTATGAGCACCTGTGTGTGACAAGCTGTGGACTCTCAAGACTTCAGTATAGCAAGGAATTCAATAAAGCTCTTGAAAATACCACACAGAGAAATCAGGACTATATTTAGAAACATTTACTACCTTTCTTCCTCCTTTTGAACACAGTGATTACATGAGAACTCAGTGAAGAAGAGCACTTGATTAACAGCATTTCAGTAATTTTAGCAAACAAAATGTTTCTTTGGTAACAAGGGCTGAATGTAGTGTAATATATTCCTCCCTATCAAATTGTATCACAAAATCCCAGTCTTAAATAGACTTTAATTATTTCAAGTAGACTTGGTGTTTCCCAAGTACAAAGTTAGATGCTGTACAACTATATCAAGTACTTGATAAATGCCAGTGAAACTAAATTAAACACAGACATAGATTTCATTTAATAGCTGCAGCTGAATGACCTCTTCAATCCAAAGTGTATTTAAAACAAATGTGGGTTTGTTTTGGATTTTTTTTCCTTCTCCCCAGTTGATTATGTTTCAAAATGTGCCTTCTGCAAATTTATTCCAGAACCAAGATTTGAGTTTTGGAAAAAACCCAACTGAAAAAAAGAAGTTAAATGAAAAATGTGATGATTTTTCTAGCAATTGGAGTTATTTTTCATTCAGTTTCACTGAAATAAGAACAGTCAGTAGTACGCAAAATTCAACATCTCTGAAGAGTATGGCCCAAAAAAAAAAAAAGTAAATAGGTTTTTCAATCACTATTCTTGTGGATTACTCCTTTTGATATCTATAGTAAAGTTGATGGATTAACAAATAGTCTGTTTTCAAAAGAAAGACATCTCTGTATTCTTAAATATAATGACCTGATTTTATATTTATTTATTGGCCTACATCCCTTTCTCAGAGTAATACAGATGCCAGTTTGTGCTGAGTTGTCCATAATGCTTGTCCAAAACAGAGTTGATATGATTTAGTTTCTGTAATGGCTATTTTAGAGAATACACTCATAGAACAGAACTTTACACTGAACTCTGCTCACATTTATATTTTAGGATAAATGTTAGAAAATATTTACACTGGATAGGCATCTTCTAATCTGGGCAAGAATTAAAAAAAAACAGTAAGTGTAATATGCAGAGGTTCTAATAACACCTGTACTAAAATGACAATTCCAGAAGACTGAAATAGTGTTTTTTTACTAAAAAACAAAGAAACAAACAAAAAAGCCCAAACAAACCCCAAACAACAAACTCCAAACAACAAACAAAAGATCGAAAACCAGAAAGTGTCTTGCCAGCACTGCTGCAAAAATAGCTGAACATTTTGAATAAAAAAATTTCATCTCATAAAGAACTGGAGGATAAGTAAAGCAGGAGAAGTAAACTGAAAGAGATTATGTTTAGACCAGATAATGAGAAGAAATTCTTTACTGTGAGGGTGGTGAAGCAGCGGAACAGGTTGCCTAGCAAAGCTGTGGATGCCCCATCACTGGAAGTGTTCAAGGCCAGGTTGGATGGGGCTTTGAGCATCATCATTGCTAGAGGAGCAGAGGTCAAGCACATAGATCTCATTTTGAGATTCATAGATTGGATGCAGTGAAACAGAGACTCTTGTGGAGGTCCATATTGTGGATAACAGCACAGTAAGAACACCTAGAAAACTGCATCCACACAAACCAGAAGGAACATTTCTCATTAGAAAGGATGAGGAATCACAGCAAGAAAATAAAAGGTAAAAAGCACTCTCCACTTCTTGATGACTTTCAAGCTTCACTACATCTTCCTCTAATGCAAGTTACATCATTGGCAACATTATGGGCTTTCCACTCCAGTGGATATAATCTGATGCCATTTGATAAAGGACTTTAGAAGCAATTTTGATGCATTAGGGAAACGTGGGTTTCCTTAAAGGTGTGAAGGTTTAAGGGTTAGTGAAACAAGCTAGAAATTTTTGGTCACTTCCACCTGCTAGTACAATTACTTTGGTTAATGACCATGTGTCATGGGGTGGTTCTGGCCGGCTGCCAGGCACCCACGAACGCGGCTCACTCGCTCGGCTCTGGCGGCTGGAGCACCTCCTGCCCCTCCTTCTCCACTGACCTTGGTGTCCGCAGAGCTGTCCCTCTCACATGTTCTCACCCCACTCTTCTCTAGTCACAATTAAAACTATGCCACAACCTTTCTTCTTCAATATGTTATCAGAGAGGTGTTACCACCATTCCTGACAGGCCCAGGCTTGGCCAGTGGCACGTCCATCTTTAGAGCCACCAAGGATTAGCTCTGCCAAACATGGTGGAAGCTTCTAGCAGCTTCTCACAGAAGATACCCCTGTGGCCCCCCACAACCGAAAATGAGGCCATGCAAACCCCATACATCTTGATGCTTTCCTCTTGTTCCTTGAAGACAGCAACTTGAGTCCATGGAAGTTTGTATGTTCTTAATTTGGTTTAGACAACATAATTTGGACTTTGTGTCAATACATACATTTTCCAGGTAACTTTTTAAGGGTCCGGATCTCAGACATCCTAAACGTTATTCCGCTACTTCCTTGATCAGAGTGGCTTGTGAGCCACATTTCCCCACTCTGTTGTTGCTGTGCTACGATTATGTCTGACTCAGTCCTGCTCCTTGGGGTCAGCATACAACCAACCTGAGCACACAAGGACAGTTCAGTTGTTTCTGGTTTTGCATTAATCAGTACAAAATGCTTTGCTGTGTAGTACTTGAGTTTTCAAATGCCTTAAAGAAAATGAAGCTGCTCTGAAGGTGGCTTTGTTCCTTAGTGCTGTGTAGAAATCTGGGTGACCTACTGCAGCTCTGAAGGGCAAGCTGAAGTGCTGGGTATGGGAAAACAAGTTCACTCTGATTTGGGATAAATGGTATTTCTTTTGTTCCATTTTAGAAGTTAGATGTTAAAAAAAGACTGTATGTTATTCATTAACAAAAATTATTAGCTTCCTTTTTAGCCTGTTCTCTCCTCCTGACTATTCTTAGACTTTCTAAATCCTGTATTTTCTTGCTATGTCAGCAGCATAGTCAGCTATATTAATGATTTATATCTTATTTATATTATTATTTCTTACAATAATTATTTATTAACTTATTCTAAGTTGGCCCAAGGTACAGCATTACAAGGAAGGGTGTGATGCAGGTGCCTCCCAGACACCCTGGCCTCTGGAGTTGCAAACACAGAATGAACTTCCACTCCCTGTGGAGCAGCTCTTGCCTTTGTCCTTATCCTTATCCAATGCACAGACTTTAAATGGGGAACCAAAGCATTCTCAAAGACATACATTTTTTGTACTCTTAGCAGAGGGCCCATCCTCTCATGCTTGAATTAAGCAACTGAAATATCCAATTAAATTTGTGTCCTGAAAAAAAGTACCTCTGGGCTATTCATATTGATTTTTAATAAACCCTGAAAAAACTGGGCAAGTTCCATGGAACTGGGGGTGAACCAGAGAGGACAGAAAAGCTGACAAAGGTAATTGCAGGCTTGAAGGGCTCTTACGGTCACGTATCTCTCCCTCCAAACGTGAGTGGATGACTGATACAGACTTAATACATCTAGTATGGAAATAAGGAAATATTAGAATAATTTCACTGAAATTACACCCAGACAACATATTACACTAATAAATTTTTGTGCTCAGTTAACAGAAGGAGCTATATTGATGCATTAAGATTAGATATATTAGCCTGTATGCTGCTCAAGTAACTTAAAACAATATAACTGCTAAAAAAGTTGTTGTACAACCACCACAATCATATTATGGAATTAACTGTCAGACTTAGTAACAAATTATGGTCTAATGAGTCTGATCTTGCAGGAACTGGTTTTTGCCCTGTGTTGTTCATTAGATGATGTACACAAATATGTCATCATAAATGGATATGCACCTTATTTCTGAGGTGAGGTGTTCAGGTAACCAACTGTTTGGAGTCTCCAATGACAGTTCTTCTGAATCCATCTTTATGTTTTCTGCTGAAAGGCTGAATGCAACTTTTTACTTTTTATTCATTTAAGATAGATGACCTCAGAGAAGGTTAACATCTCACTAGTAACTCAAAGACTGAAAAAGACAGCTTAGATCATCCATCTTTATTGTAAGTTCACACTAAAGAGCTTATCAAAAGCAGGTTTAGAGATCTGTTACAAAATTAACCTGTAACCTCTGACACCAGGCAGTTCTTCTAAGACCGAAAACTAAAGAGAGGATGAAAACTGGAAATTATGTGAAAGTTCTTTTCTCAGGAAGGTTAAAGTAAGATAGTACTGAGTAAACGGACAAAGGAAGGTTCTATTTCCATCATGAATTACGAGACTTAGTAATAATATGAGGTCATGTGTCTATTGCCTGAATTATGAAAGATTTTCATGATCCACTGTCCAGCTTTAGCATCTTTGAAACTGTGAAATGAATGGAAACTCACTTCCAGACCTGGGTGGAAGAAAATTTCAATGAGTGTTTTTTTGCTTACTTGAACTGCATGAGATTTGCAGACCCTTGCTTGTAATCCCCTAGTAAAACACAACAATCTGCAAGACAGCAGCTCTTTCAGCTGGTGTTGCCTTTACTATCCAAACGCCATTTAAAAACACTTCAGATTATCAGATCACCTCTCAATCCTTTCATACTTTTTTGTACCTTTAGGACCACTCTGAAGTATTCAGCACTGAGTCATAGTTAAAATTAATTTAACAACTGGAATATCACATTTAGAACTCTTTGTAGCAAGGGAGAAGGTGGTGGATTCTTTTTCACAGCAAGGCTTTCAGCCAGCCCCAGACTGCTTCTATACCTTATCAGAAGTTCATTACTCATGACTCTGAAGCTCATTTTTTCAAACTATCAATGAACTCATCAATCACCAAATATAAGAAAGGCATTATTCATTATCACAAGAATTTATGGCTGGAGGAATTCGTAGTTTCCTACAAACAGCCAAGCACTCAAACACTAATCAGTTAGGCAGAAATAAAATATCTGGCACATTGCAATGTTTGTATTGTGCTGATTAAATTCAAACAGTTCTATAATACATTGATTGAGTGGCAGAACCTGCATTTGCAAATAGTACTGTAACTACTTAGAAACTCTCAAGAGCTATGCCTTTATCTATATTTATATTTAAGGATTCTACACAGATGAACTCTAGTCACGGTTTCCAATTTTCCATCTCAGGATAATTATAAATGAAGCTCAAATAAAGAAATACCAGAAAATTTTGCCTCCTCCCTGACCTTAATTGGCAATTATCACAATATCTTGATAATGAAACCAGAAAAAAATACCCACCCGAAGTTTAGCCAGGCACCAAGGTTGCATCTGTAAATTGTTTATGATTACCCGTATCATATCTAGCCCTATCTAGCTGTAATACCAAAATGTTTGGTTTGGTTTGCTTTTTTTTCTTTTTTTTACTCAAGTGTTCTAGCAGTCGCATACTGATAGGCACACATGCTTTGGACACTGAGCACCTCAAAATCCTAAATATAGGGGATGTACAGATTTCTAGAGGTCAGAGAATTAACATGAGGATAACAAACCAGTTCGTCTACTCTTTACGGATAAACTGTTGGGAAAAGAAATACAAAAGGTACATAAAGCAGTGCAAGCAGATGGAAAAAAATGGATGCAAATGCTATTCAGAGTTCTTCCACCATTTGTATAGACAGTATAAAGGAGCACCTATTCTAGTATGTGTTCTCCAGGTACAAATGCACACTCCTCTGCCCCACTTATAAATAAAATGAGCATGCTAAACAAGCATCAAACTACTCAGAACCAAAAAGCAGTGAATCCATCCTGCTGAAATCATCAACTTCAGATGGTGAAAGAAGTGAAGAATTGGCTTTCTGTTATTCTGGATGAACTATCAGAACAATATCAAGATTGAACACCTGTTCCTAAAATTTCCTATTACTTTTCCAAGTTCACTCCAGCAGCAAGAAATCTAAGGCAAAAATTGATACATATTTAACACAGAAGTAATTTTGACTAGCTCCCAGGTTCTGCTTTGGCATGGTGCTGATTGACCTATTGATGCCATAACAAAATAAGGACGTTTTCTACCCCTGTCAAGAAATGACAGTTGGGCAGCTCTTGGTTTTAGATTAAGGTAGATGTAGCTTCAAGTAAGTGTTGCAATATAATCCTACTCAAGGCTATCTCTTGTTGAATAAGCAGTAGAAATATTACTACACACCCTCCGCTAGAAAACCAAGATTCAAACTGGATCAGAATTAGTTTTTCTCTACTATAGTGTATCTTTTTTGAAGTATTTTTTGCAAAAGGCAAAGATTTAATAAATTGCTCAGATAAAGACATACCAGAATAATGGAGTTATCAAAAACAATGAATTCTGTGGCAAGTGTACAGTGCCACATTAATAAGCCTAGTTTGACTTTGTCCACGTGAGTACAAATTCCAGTCCAGATTAATCTAAATTAATCTAAACTAGTTTCAGGTACCAGGGTGCCCAAGTTAGGGGGCACGGTTGCCCTGAATGTTCCACTACTATTGTTAGAGTCAAAGAGAAACTTCACAAAGAAATTCAGGCTTGCTAAGATTTGTCTGCTGGAGCTTCCTATTTATCTTGGTAAATTATGTACAGAGTATTGGCAGATGGTCCATAATCCTAAATTAGCCTTCTGAGTTATGTAAAATTAGGTGGGGAGTAGATGAATATCACTGCCATGTCACATACCTCAGGAACAGCCTGGCTGATTATTTACTCACATACATGGGACAATGGTGTATGGACAATAATGTATGTGGACATTTTAATTTTTTACTTCCTTATGTCAAAAACTCCCAAAGCAAATTTTATGATAGAAAATGTGAATGTTGACTGAACTCATTCAAAGTCTCAGCATAATTATTTTAGAAGAGACATTCTAAAGCAACTGAGCTAGTGAAAATGTTTCAGTTGAAAGTGGTATTATATATTCACCTTTTTGCTCATTTTCAGCAGTTTGAAAAGGCTGCCTGCTCTGTCTAGCTAGTTTTCAAGCCAATTTGATGCTGGCAGACTGAAGTTCCATTTCCCCCCACACTTCAAATGTTTTAGGACTCAGTATTCTGCTGAAGAAAGTACCAGAGAAGACAGATGAGAAAGATTATGTATTGTTTGTACTTCAGTCTGATTATTTGTGCAGAGCATACAAATCTGAAGAACCACACAAGCATGTTTCTCAGTTGCCTTCCCTCTCTGCTAATTTGGTACTAAATCACTTGGCTGTTCCTGGATTGCTCCCTGATACCACCAATTTAGACTGTGATTTCATTAAAAGAATCATTACCAGGGTAATACTCCTAAATGGGTGTGCAGCTGGTGAAACACAGCAACTAGAATGCAAGAAAATCTGCTTTAGTTCCACCTCTTTGTACATGCTTATATAAAGAATAATGAATATGTACAAAAGCTGCAATACAATAGAATCTGAACACTTTACTTACTGTTCTATAATCCTAATGGAACAACTTCCAGCAAGATGAAAAGAAATCATTCTGCCTTTCAAGATTTTCTTTCTCACACATTCTTGGATCTAATATGGCATTATTCATTTTCCCCTCCAAGCACAATAATCCTTCTTGAATTTTTTGCAGATATGTACTGACTTGAAAATATTCTATATTTTATTCTGTATTTTTCCAAAATGCACTTCTGAACAGTTCAACACGTTCCCATGTAGCATTCAAACAGCAGTTGCCCTTGACATTCTATAGTCTACATAAATCAAAACTGGCCCTAGGTTTTTCACAGACCCTGCAAAGGACAGTGGGCCATCTTTTCTTCTCCCTTCTTTCTATTTTGCTTTTTTCTTCAAATGAGTTCAAAGGTTTAAAAAACTGTGATTACTTGGTACAGGAGGTTTGTAAAGGATGTTTTTTCAGATTTGTTTCTGATAACTTCAGGATGTTAATGGCTCCATCCTTTTATGTATATGTAATTAGATAATAGACTAAGTAATGCTTCACCATAGAACCATTGTGTTATAATGGTGTTATAAATAGTAAAATAGATAGCTTTAGGTATAGAAAAACTACTTGAAGGATGGTAAAACTAAAGCATGAATTACCAATTGCATGAATCTATGAATTCATGATAGGAAGTGAATTATAAATAGCATTAATAAAAATTAATCTTATTTACAATGAGATCTGTTTTCATCAATAGCAGAAAGAGTGATTTCTGACAGAACACCTTAAGCATAAACTGCAATCTTTAAGCCACACATCTCATATTTAATTTGCTGAAGCACCAAAATAGCATGACCACTATTTAATTAGATGTTGTATTTCCTGCTCTCTTCAATCTTTGCTTGTCAAACTGTGAGTACTCCTTTGAGATTTTAACTGGTCGGCTAGTTCCCTTCTGTATATAAAAAAATTAAATCCTTCAGGAAGTACAAATGTTCAAAGGTAATATGGTAACCTATATCAGCAGTAAAAGATGAACTACAGCATACCCATCAATACATATAAGGAAAAGAAAAAAAAAATCTGGAAGTGCTATGCAATTCACCTCCTTTTTAATCACAGAAAATCAGAAGATAGGAATCAAAGTACAACAAATATGGCATCAATAACACTTTTATATGACCAATCAAATAACAGTGAAAACCATTTTCTTTTTAAAACATGGAACACTACATTATCATTTAAACAAGTAAATTGCTATGGCTAAACAAAGAAGCCAGTTTTCCTCAGGCTTCATAAATTAGTCTAAGGAGTTCTTTCACATGTCCCTTTCTAACAAGAATGTCCCCTTAAAATGAATTTATTTAGAATGGGCTAACATTTCATTCACAAATCTCGCCTTGTTACTCATTCGAAAGAATATTTCCTGGGCATATGACTGTCAGATTTGATTATGTAAAGAATGGAGAAAATTTAAAATAGGCACTTTGGAGTATTTCTCAGATATTCCATCTGAGCACTATGGTACCCAAACATCAATTTACGTCAGATGTTTCCTAACATAGGGCAAATATAATCTGCTAGAACGGATACATCAGCTTTGAGTCTCTGTATAGAAAAGAGAAGTAAACACTATAGCATAGTAAGTGCTACTGCAGTGGATTTCACTATTTTATATGGGAATATATTAGTAGATAAGAACAGAATTAGCAAGAATACAAAATAAGAACCCAAGTCCTCTTTTTCTCTCCTCCAGTAATACCTAAAAATGATCAGGGAGATGAAGGAATCCTTACAGAGATTATCCAAGATCCATAAAATGTGTAAAACCCTGACGTAAAATTTAAAATTTATTTGGTTTCTTCGTAATACAAATGAAGGCTTTTGCTTGGAAAACTTCAGATGTATCAACCTATGTCCTCTACAAAGAAGCAGGGATTACTTGAAAAGTCTCAGATATGGGTTTTCCCCATTTCTTTTATGAACCTACTATTTTATTTTAGTGTATACTCACACATTTATTTCTATTACATTTTCCTAACTTTCCCTCTGTCTCTCAAATTCAGTAATTCATGCTGCAAGCAAGCAACACAAACAACCATTTAGCTTGGTTCCATACTGAAGGAATTTAAAAAAATATGTAATAGAAGAACTCCGTGTCAGATAAAGAGCACTCTCATACCCAGACATTCTAAAACTTCTCGATGTCTGTAAATGAACAGTTCATAGAAATCTTATATTACATAAAAGTGGAGAAAGGGCTATGTGGATAGAAAAAAGAATAAACACCTCAGAAAACTTTGAATTTTAACAACTCCTGTACAAGCAAAGAGACAGTAGAATACATATTATCCTGGTAACTTCAAAAACAACTTTGACAATCTCTAAACATAATTTCTTCCAATAAAGACACTAAGGTTTCATGAGACCAAAGCCTGAAGCCATAACATGAAAAGGCAGCAGTGGTTATTTATCAATAATGCTAAAAGTACATTAGTAACTATAGCAAAGTCATATGGGTTATCATGAGGACACAATATGAACTCAAAAGAGAGAACTGAAAGGGCTGTGATGTTTTATGGCGTAATTGGAAAAGTAATGATTCTGTTTGACCCTCAGGAGCTTGGGAATCTTTTTGTTGCTTTATCTGGAGAGATTTATCTTTCTGGATTTGGATGCCCTTTGTAGTTGACCACAGTTCTACCGCTCCTGTGTCAGAGGCTTTGTATTTGTACACTATTGTTGGCCTTTACCTCATCAGTGACTACCAGCCAAGCTGACAAGTTTATAGGTTCCATTATTGTGTGGGTCTTTGGAGTCTTCTTCTGTTACAGCTTTTCACTTCTTACCTTCAAGTGCTTCTCTGCACACTAGAAAGCAGCTTACTGGAGACAACTGAACAGGTTGAAGTGACCTGGGACATTCTGACTCTTTCCGTTTGAGGAACCTAGTTCTTCTATAAGGATTATGTGGGGCAAATCTGGATACAAGATGTACTAGAACATGGAAGGTCCACCCCTGCTATTTTACAGCTGCATCTAAATATCAACAGCACAGATACATCTAACAGATACATAACTTCAGGAAAACATGTACATGTTTAGGTAATATTTTTTAATGATGCTATAGGGAGGAGCTGCTTATAAACATTAAGAAAAAGCAATCCTAATGAAAAATGTACAAAATGTAGAAAACATGAAGAATGACTAATAGAAAATAAGCTACCTAAAATGTCATGGGTGAGCAGTTCAAATAATAATGTTCCATCTTGCCAGAATGCTTTTTGCATCATCCACTTCAAGGGTGGAATAAACAAGTTAAAACATTAATGACATTATTTTGGTGAAACTAGGTGGTCAGAAACTAAGTAGCAGTGGTAAACGACATGAAAAACAGGAAAATTTGGAAATCAGAAACAAACTGGAAGCTTAGTATATGTTGAAAAAAATTTGAGAATAACAACTGCAATAATTTTTCTGTAGAAAAGTACATAAATTTCTTGAAGATATCAAATTATTTAAGCTAGCAAGACTTTTTAGATCTACACCTAAATGAAGCAAAACCACTTGACTTAAAAACCTGAAGATTTACAGTTAAAATCCTCATGTTGCTTGCAGATATAATAATTCTTGCAGGGATGGACAGGATTGGCTACCTAGGGTTTAGACTAATCCATTTCCATTTCTCTGAAATTTTTATAGTTTTCTAGCTGCAAAGCTGATTTTTAACAAGCAGTGAGATGCCACGGATTACACTGAGTAATTGTATGTGCAGCTAGGAAAAGAAGTGATTGCAGATGTACAGAATTAGAACTGGCCTCAAATTTGGCAGGGCTGATTTCTTCCTGATCTCTATCTTTCATGTCAGTACACAGAGATAACAAATTAGAGAAGCAAAAAAAGAGTGACTATGCAGATGTTAAATGCTATTTTATGGTATATGCAAGTTCCCATAATACATAGCATTTTGTGACTAACTTGATAGAGACAGTAAATGTGTTTGCTTTGGATTGTCTCAAATACACGAAGTTTTTTACAGGAGACCTTACATTCTCTTCTCCCAAAATGGTCATAATCCACAGAAGGACAGAAGCAGATTTTAAATACCCACCTAGACGTAAACATATCTGGCATAGAGAGACAATCCTGATGGTTCACTTGATTTTCTCTTTAAGGGAATCATTTTGTGAGGGCCTGGATCACAAGAAATGAAGCATTCAAAAATAATGTAATATTTGGCTTTATTTTTGTCTGACATCTAAGATTTTGTTCTGTTTCTTTGTATATGAAAGATGGTTTTCTTTCACATAGAGCCAAGTCTAGAGCTTCAAAAGACATAAGGATGACACCAATTTATGACAATGACATAGTTACTTGCCTCCTTCAGAGGTACCTTTTATTCACCCTTTTAGTCCAACAGCAAAAGCAGCTAAATGGGGTAAACTCTGAAAGGAAGAAGTCTATTTTTGCAGCACTACCTTCATCTTCTCTGAGATCTATTCTTATCCTTTTTAGTCTCTGAAACAAGGCAAACCCTTGCTATATTTACTTGTTAATTCCTCATGCAACTAAAACAGTAGCATCCGTAATGTGCTGAATTAGCAATTCTAAATTAAAACCTGTTAGAGAAAGTAAAAGGGTTTTTCTTCCGTACTTGCTTTCCTCAGAAATCTGTCCACTTTGCAAAAGAGAGAGCTAGAAAGAACAAAATAAAACAGAGGAAATAAAAAATAGGGAAGACCATATGTGTATTGTAATTCTATGTTGATTTCAAAATTAATATAAATATTGTAAAACCTTAATGATTGTTCTTTTTGACTGCTGACAAAATACATTAATTTTGTGATAAAATAAACAAACTGAAAACTTGGGAACAAACCTCCAGAAAATCATGTTAATATGGACTGAGTGGCCATTATCAAGTCCCCTAGTCACACATTGCTCCCATACAACACAGGCATTGTTAGGCTGTGTCTGAAACCAGATGGACTTGGAAGGATATCAAGATCCCAAGAACTTATATGTGGTTTTGGCCTTCCTTTCCAGTCGCAAAAAGAGCTACCTGCCTGCTGATATTCAAATATAAAGGGACAATTCATTTCCTGTAACACACAATGAGACAGGGAGGGAGAATAACCCAACAACCTGGAAGTTTAAGCATCCAGAGAAAGTCAAACACTCTTTGATATATCACAAAATGAACAGCGGACTTGATCTGCCAAATCTTCACCAGCTGGGGAGGTAACATCTGTTTGAAATATGTACTAACTTCTGCATCTGAAAAAGAAGAAATCACAGCAAAGGAGAAGATGTATGAAGGAATACTACCTTTACCCAAAGAGACAAGTCACACTGGAACCTTATTTTCTAGTATTTTCCATTTTCTGCTCTTAGCTTCTGCTGCAGTGCTGCAGAAATATATGGGCTCTGTGTGATTAAAAAGATTGATATTCTCTCACCAACTGGTGTAGTTACACCTCAAAAGCCACAAATAGGAAACAACCAACAGACTCCTCAGAACAAAAAAAAAAAGAAATATGAGGGGTTCTTTGTTTTTCAAAAGGCTGTACAAATGCCATATTTTCTGGGTGTTGTTCATCAAGGAAGCAACATCAAAATTAAACTTTAAATGACTGGGAAGAAATTGCTGCATTTTTACCTACTGGTAAAATGTTACAAGACATCACCATCTGATGCACACTTCAGGCACCCTTAGAGGTACATCAATTAAATAACATGTAGGAAACCTCAGTGGAACCTTATAGATCAAGAATGACTTAGGAGGCATGCTAAAATTCAATACTACTCTTCCTGGATGCAGAAACATGTCCAATGCAACTTCTACTATAAAAATCAACAGATTAAGTAAAGCACTGAACTGAGATTTCATCACAAACATTTTTCAGACACTGCTCAAGTCTGTGTCTTTGCCCCCTTCCCTCCCATGTCTAAAGACACAAATCTCTGCAGGATTCCCCTGCCCTTCCCAGTTAAAAAAAAATTCTGTTGTGGGCTGGTTCCACTAATTGCCTATGCACGACCAACAGATGAAGAGCAGAGCCACCCCTCAGCCATCACAGAGAGACACAACGTAGCCCAGGTGCACCTCCAGAGATCCTGCCTGTGGTCTCCTCCGCTACTCACATCACCCAAGGACTACCAGGAAAGTGCTCACTGCCACCTTGGGAAGATGTGAGGACAAGTCTCCGTCCCCCTTTGCTTTCTAGGAGCACCAAGCAGTGTTGGCTCAGCCTTGGTGAAGCTGAAGGCTTCGTCTTCTCCCCCAACCTTTGCTGAGCCATCAGCAGCATCTATTTAAGAAATAACATGAGCTCTCCTCCATGAGCTCTCCTTCATTATTCTCCATGCTTCTTCAATATTATTCCTACCTGAAAAACTAACATCCATCACATAGGCTGATCTCCAAACAACACAGTGAAGGCTTTTTCATGATGCAGAAGGGAATGTTTGGACTTAGGATGGTTAATATTCACTGGCTTTTTTAATTGAAACTGTATGAGTGAACAAGAATTAGATTCACTTGAAAAAAAGAATCAGTCAAAAAAATGTTATGATAAACAATATCACGTATTTTTCTCCTTGGCAACATCTACAGTGAATAGTTTTATTAAAAATGTCAAATTTCATGCAAGTTTTCCAATTAATATGTAAGTAGGAAGCATTTTTTAATAGTCCTGCCACATTACTAATTTCATTAGTTTGCTTTGTAAGGCACAAATCAAAACAGAGGAAATTTCTGTTTATGCCTAAAACTAGCCAACAGTTTCCAGAAATAACTTCAATAAGCTTGAAAGACTCCAAAATGAAATTTAAAAACTGTGGGTCTACAAGAGAGAAGGCACACTACCTCAAATATAGGAGGAAATAGTAACAGAAATTCAAACTATCATAAAGCAGGTAAATTATCAATTAAAAAAAGCAACCAACAACCTCCTCCCTGCCCCCCCCCCCCAAAGTACAAACTGATGAATTGCTGTCAGAACATGCAAAGCAAAAGCTGAAAAATAATTCTCCTAGTGCTTCAGCTCACAAATACATGGAAATGCCAATAGAAGGATGTCCATAGCAAGGAGATCTTTTCAGATGTACGGAAACATCTTCAGTCTTGTGACCAAGGGTGATCAGAATTGCCCTTAAGAACTCAATTTTAAAATCCAAGCTAGTTCAAATTACCTTAAAATATAAAGCAGTGATTACTACACTGTTTGGAGACTTTTAGGGAGGTGTTCCAGCCCACATAATTGGAAGCAATTTTAAAGCCAAAATAGTAATTTAGATCTAGCTCTGATCCCTAGAGGTGACATACATTCAAAGAACAAAAATAAAATGGTACATACTAGAAAGAAGCAGAAAGATATTTAGGAGTATTGACTTCAGTCAAGTTGGTTTGTTTTGATGTTCACTATCAACATGTAAATATTTTGTGGCAGTGACTGGCTGAAAAGCACCTAGACCAGCTTTTATGTATGTGAGTGAAATATGAGTGGCAGAAAGGGTTTTTTGTTGCCACCTTTAAATTGGATGTGCAATACAATGCCTCTTCCATCCGATCACACAGCATAGCTTAGTACACATGCTTTCCCAAAATGTTTTGAATAGATACAAAGAGTTAACAATTAGTTGCAAAAACGCAAACTAATTTGAATAAATGAGTGTGAGAAAATAAGTTATCCACAGATTTGAAAAGAAGCTAATGTAATTAAACACATGATTTTTAAAATGCGAGTTCTACTTTGTTTCTAATCCCATTGTACTTTAGATTAATTATGGGGCTTCTTTTAAATGTTCTGGCAGATCCACCTGCAGGAGAAACATGGATACCTGATGATCTGCTCTTCCTGCACTTCCTTGCAGTTACTCTGCTGAACAGAGTAAATTGTTTGTAAATTGTTTTTGACACATCCTCTGCCACAGAAACACATAAAATTATGTTTTAGCTCTGCATAGATTCTGAGGCAAGCAAATAAATAGAAAGAATTTATAAAAATATGGTTTCACTATGTTCATATCAATGCCTTTGTATTTATATGATCACTATTGTGCTAACCCCTTACAGGTATAAACCTCAAACTACTGAATGTCCAAGGCAAAGTGGGGGACAAGAATACTCTGAAATGCTTAATATGCCCACCAAGGCTTACCACAGTGAAAACACATGAACTGCCTTTCATCCCAGAAGGGCCAAAATCATTGCCACACAGTTGGTTAGGTGATTAAACAAAATGACTGTTGGGCATTAACTGGCTACACATGTACTGTGCTATTCCAGCATCAATAGCACATATATAAATATTAAGTGAGCAAAACAGATCTCAACACTACAACTAGGCTATAAAGAAGATGCCCAGAAAGGTGGTGAAACCTTCCCCCTGAATAGTTCCATTATCTGGATGTATGAATTCATTGTTGACATGCTCCAGTGTTGGACATACCTGTGCTTTGAGTGGGGTCTTGGATTGGATGACCTCCAGAAGTTTCTTCCAGCTAACATTTCTGTGATACTACACTTTCAGTACCATTTTACTGAACCATATTTTTGTGGGTTTGGGTTGTTTTTTCCACTTAAAATTAAATGTTGTTTTCTTCAATGTTTTACACCTATTTTGTTAGCAGTGAGGCTTTGATGCAAAAAGGTAACTTGTGACTTTTAAGTCAAAACTCTGAACTGATGAGACATATTATATTTTTCATATGTCTTAGAATATATTATGCAAGAAACTCAACTACTGCATCTAGGCCACAAGCTTGATGAACTATGTTCAGACCGTTCAAGAAAAAAGCTTTAAAAGTGAAGACAAGCATTTGAATTTAAAGCAATAGAAACATGGGAGACAGTGTAATGATTAATGGACACGGGGTGAGATGCCAAACAGACTGGCTGGACAGATCCTTGTATCATCCTTATTTTACACGGATATTGTGCAGGCAGAACTGCAGCTGTCAAACCAAGAGAAAGTGATTTTGCAATAATCACAATGCAATACAGTGAGGGTGCAAATAAGGGATTTATGTCTGTGGATGAAAGGAAGACAGAGTTCTCTTGGAGAGCACATATAGAGATGACCTGTAAATCTTGTCGTGGTCTGGTAATGCTTTGCTATGGCAAAGACTGAGTCAAAGATGCCACTCGGGCCATTAGCCAACATGCCGGTTTATAGTGATAAAGCTTTCCACATATATCAGGAAAAGAGACAACAGACAACATTTGAATGGGAAAAAAATTAATTCAATGACAGAAAATAAGGCCTAGATAGGAGAAGGCAGGTCCAGAAAAGACCTGTCAGTTATTGGCACAAAGATGATGACATAGTCTATGTTCAAGAAAACCAGACACATGTTGCAGACAAATGCAAAAAAATCATGTGAGTGTTCTTACAATAATTTCCCTTCCACAGAGGCTGTTTCTATGTTACTGTGTTGTGTTTTCTGTCCTTTGGTAACCATGATAGGCAAGTACCCCTGAGAAACACAACATACAAGGCAACTATGTGGGAATACGCTAAGAACTATAATTGAAACTAACTTGCCAGTGAGACTGCAATGTTATTCTAGATTAACAAGCCTGGACATAACAGGTTTGGTTTTGATCATATTTACCCCTATATAATAAAGAGTGGCAGTACTTAAGTCTTAACACCACTACTACCACATGTCAACATGTATATCCTCAACTGCAATAACTCCAAAGTGGGAGCAGTCTAGCTTTTTTCTAAACTTGCAGCTATAGGTATTACTTGTATGTGCATGAAAATGATCTTGTGTGTAAGAATAGGTATTAGCATCACATCCAAGAGGAGTCTTGTAGATGTGTATAAATCATCTCTCATCAGAAGCTAAACTAAAGCTCAGCAAAGTTCATTCACACAGGAAAACAGACATCAAAGTATTATATTTGAACACGTGACACTGAAAAGGTGTATATAAATGCCTTTAACATTCCCTGTTTTATAAAGTCATTTTTCCCCTCTACAGAAGAGAATTTATCACACTCGACTCTGTCTAGAGATACTCAAGGAAATAATAACAAGTACGAAGTAAAAACTATTTATTGCCAACCTTAAATTTAAATCACCACTGTCTTCAAATAATTGCATGAATAGGTAGGAACATATAACATTTCCTTTTGTTAGATAAATGGATACATTTCACTAAGAAGACTAATGTGCATTTGAAATAGAATAATAGCTATAAACAGAAATTAAAGTGGTCCATTAAGATACAAGACTCTAAACACAATATTCTTAATCTAATCTCAGAGAATGAATAATCGCTGGACCTTTGCATTCCTCTTAATGAATCTATTTACACATAATTAAAACTATTCATCCTACTTCAAGTCTGATATATCTTGGATGACATATTAGCAACTTAAAGTCTTCAGTTTGTAATTTAAGAAAACCATTGTGCAGGGAAAGAGCAATATTTCTTTCAGTTTCACTGAACACCAGATCTTTTATTTGCAAATTATCTCATGCTAAATATAAAGTTCAAATCATGGATATTATCTTTTAATTAGCAATGAATAAAAGACTTATTGTTATTTTGGCTACATACCTTATGGATTACTAATAAAAATATGTCAAGATCTGTGATCCGCACTCGTTAAAGTGGCATACTATCCGCACTTTCTATTTACTTTATCGCTGCGTCTCCTCTACTCAAAGAACAGCATTTCTTTTACAGTACTGACAGGTTCACTATAATTAAGCTCACATTTTGTTCAGTGTCTTTGGTGGCATCAGAAATAGCATGAGCTGATATTAATGAAGCCCCCTTTCCCTGGAGGCAGACAAGTTGCAAGTTATTCTTGTATGCCTTAATTTTTTTGGGAGACCAAGGAGATGCTCTGCATTGATCCCTTTTTCCAAGTGTCCACCAGTGCTCCGGTGTTACCAGCATCACTGGGAGCACTCACCTGTAGCTGAGTTAAAGGAGCAATCCTTTAGGTGGAGATAAGAGGAATCAAAATGAAAAAGTACTTCAACAACTTTGTGGGCTACATCTGCAGTGCTGGAGCTGGTGGATATGGCCTGAAGAATACTCAGTGGGATACAGTCTGTGCTAAAGAACAAAACACACCGAGGCTTATTCTCTGGATGTGGAGCCAATCAGCAGAGAATAAGGAGGGGAATGCCTTGGGATGTCCCTGCTCCATGCTTGGGACACCACTAACAACTAACCACAGCACGGTTAATCCCATACTCAGTAACCAAGGTCACAGACTCAAGCGCTGACACGGTACCAGCTCTTGGTATTTACTAATACAAATGCAATATGAAATTGCAGTGGAATGTCTTCTTCATTTTACACATCAGTCAGAGAATCATAGAATGGTTTGGGTTGGAAGGGACTGTCAAGACCATCTTGTTCCAATCCCCCTACCATGGGCAGGGACACCTTCCACTAGACCAGGTTGCTCAGAACCCCATCCAACCTGGCCTTAAAGTTTTCTGGGGATGACACCCACAACTTCTCTGGGTAACTTGTTCCAGTCCCTCACCACCATCACAGTAAAGAATTTCTTCCTCATATCTAATCTAAATTTACCATCTTTCAGTTTAATAGCCTTATCCCTTGCCCGATCACTATTCCTATATCACTATCCAGGCATGCCCTTGTAAAACATCCCTCTCCAGCTTTCTCATAGGCTCCCTTTAGGTACTGGAAGGCTGCTCTAGGGTCTGCCCAGAGCCTTCTCTTCTCCAGGATGAAAAACTCCAACTGTCTGAGTGAGGCATCACAGGAGAGCTGCTCCTACCCTCTGATAATCTTTGTGGTCATCCTCTAGATTTGCTCCAGCAGGTCCACATCTTTCTTATGTCCAGGACCCCAGAGCTGGATGCAGCATTTCAGTGTGGGGTCTCATAAGAGTGGACTAGAGGGGAGAATCACCTCCCCTGACCTGCTGGTCATGCTGCTTTTGATGCAGCCCAGGATACGGCTGGCTTTCTGAGCTGATAGTGTATGTTGCTGGGTCATACTGCAATTCCTATTCCACCAACCCAGGTGCAGGATCTTGTACTTGGCTTTGTTGAACTTCATGGGGCTCACATGGGCCACCTCTCAAGCATGTCAAGGTCCCTCAGGATGATATCTTTTCCCTCCAGTGTGTCAACTGCACCACACAGCTTGGTGTCATTGGCAAACTTGCTGAGGGTGTGCTCTGTGCTCGATCCCACTGTCTGTGTTGCTTATGAAGATGTCTAACAGTGCTGTTCCCAAGCCCTGAAGAATGCCACTCATCACTGCTCTCCACTTGGACATTGAGACATTTACAACAACTCTCTTAGTGCGACAACATACAGCCAATTGCTTATCCAACAACTGGTCCATCCATTAAATCCATGTCACTTAGTTTAGAAACAAGGATGTTGTGCAGGAGACTGTCAAATTATGTCAGTCATTCTTCCCTTATCCATTAAACACTGTAACCAGTAGAAGTCATCCAAATTTTTCAGGCAGGATTTGCCATTAGTGAGGCCAAGTTGGCTGTCACCAGTCACCTCCTTATGTTCCATGTGCCTTAGCATAGTTTCCAGGAGGATCTGCTCTGTGACCCTGCTGGGCACAGAGGTGAAACTGCCTGGCCTGTAGTTCCCTTGGTCTTCCTTATTTTCTTTACAAAAATGGGGATAATGGTTCTCTTTTTCCAGACAGTGAGAACCTCACCAGACCCTATGACTTCTCAAATATGATGGATAATGGCTTAGTCACTTGCTCTGCTATTCTAGTTGTTTTGTACAGGATCACCCTGAATACATGCTAGCTGGGCTTGTCCTTTCTTGAGTGTGGGTGGCCANTTTCCAGGAGGATCTGCTCTGTGACCCTGCTGGGCACAGAGGTGAAACTGCCTGGCCTGTAGTTCCCTTGGTCTTCCTTATTTTCTTTACAAAAATGGGGATAATGGTCCTCTTTTTCCAGACAGTGAGAACCTCACCAGACCCTATGACTTCTCAAATATGATGGATAATGGCTTAGTCACTTGCTCTGCTATTCTAGTTGTTTTGTACAGGATCACCCTGAATACATGCTAGCTGGGCTTGTCCTTTCTTGAGTGTGGGTGGCCAAAACTGCAGAAAACATTTCTGGAAAAACCTCAAGATCAGCCCATGATTTCCAGTCAATATTTCCCTGGCCCATAATGACCACATTTACCTTTTTCCCAAACATTTTGGTGAGACCGGTTATACTGCACCCAGCTCATGTCTCATTTAGAGCTCCTTCATTGTGCATACCCACAACCAATAGATGGGGCATTCTTGAAGTGACGGAGAAAAAGATCTGTTCTCTTCCCCAGAGCTTTCTTTTCTGTATCCAATTTCAGCATGAAGTTGCTTGTCAGGCCACTTAGATGTATAAACCACACTTCCATATACACCTTTCTGACTTTACGTAATAAAAAGACACCGTTTCAGTCTTGCCCTCTGTAACAATGGAAGAAAAGCATATTGCTAACAAATTGTGGCTATGGATAAGCATGGCATCACAAGTCCATTGGGCATTAACAATAAGGAACAGCAGAAAAGCATACTTTAAGAAAATTTAATTGTACTAAGTGCTATTCATTAAAGGGGAGATTACTGTACATTTAAACTCATCTAGTTAAGCAGCTATGCCATTACAGAGCTCATCCTCCCCTTTTAGGATTAGAAAATGATTTTTTCTAGCAAAACAACTGGGATATAAAATGCATCTCATCTCTCAAAACACTACCTAAAGTTCAGAGTTCCTGGAAAGTTATCATGAGAGGATGAAAAGTTCACCACGAATACCAGCTATTGGGCGACTACAACACAGATGGAACCACTTTCAGAAAAGATCAATTTAATCTAAAAAAATAAAAAAATCAATACAAAACTCCTGCAATTATTTTTTGTAAAATATGATTAAAAGATAAAATATCGATGTCATGTTAAATAAAGGATTCTAGTTCCAGTATACTCAATGTAAGGAAAAGCATTGTTAGGATATAAAATCCTAGGTCTCTACACTCTGAGTTTGCTCAAAATAACTCTGAGTTTTACAAATAAGCAATCTCCATTGGGAATAAACAGCTTGGCTAATTGTTTCACCACAACCAAGAAAGGACCTCATTCACTGAACATTTTCTTTACCTGTCTTAATGTCAAACAGAAAACATGGATACTGTAAAGCATTTCACTCTTGAGATTATTCAGATTTTGAAAATTAGAAAGCATAACTTTATCAATGTAATTAAGGTAGTCACGATTTCAAATCAGGAGAAAAGATTAGATTAACGTGCAACTATAATACAATTTTTTTCATCGTTAATAGAAGAAAGTTCAATATTTCAAAGTTCAAGAAGGCACAAAAAAGAAATCTGTGAGAAAGTGCTGACAAAATTGTGGAAGCGTTTCCTTACAGAAAACTCTGGGGGTCTTTACAGAACAATGCATTTCTTCTGTTACTTATCTGCATAATTCTGCTACTTGTCATGTAAAATTAAGTTCAATGTAATAGAATTAAAAAGAAAAATTCTAAAGAGTAGTGCAGACGCACAGCATAAATTGAGACAGAATGTAATTACAACTCTTTCTCCTAGAGACTGATGGACTCCAGACATCAAAATCTAGTTTGTAAACTAATTTCCTTGAAAAATTCAGCTTGAAAAACAAGATGTGATTCAGATTCATGGTCTGTTTACTTCTTTATTGCACATTTATTTATTTTGTTTATTAACTGGGAGGTATTTGAAATTGTAGAACTGCCATTCAAAATACCCAAATCTGTGAAAACACTGTAAAATATCTTGCAACACAAAGAAATATGTTTACTGTTTTAATGCAGCAACTGATGATTTAAACTCAGTTAAAGCTAGGAAGATAGTAGACCAAAAGGAATGACATCTGACTTTAAACACAAAGATTAATTACTCAAGGGACCATAAAACCCTACAAAAGCAGAAATTAACAGTCGCCTCAAGAAAATACAATTTTGTGTGCTGAATATATTCCCCCAAACAGCAGACCAATGTAATTAGCAACCCTCCTAAGACCATTTATATATTGTAGAAGCAGTAAGAACAGCAAGTATTTCCAGTAAAATGCATTACTACAAGTCCAAATTCATTTATGTGAGGCATCTATGAGGCTAAAGAATTAAGCACAGTACACCTATCTATTTACAGTTACCTATGTTCTTTTCCTTAAAAAGGAAGGGGTCCTTTTGGGTGGCAAAAGACATTCCCTGCCACCTGTTCTGCCCACATCTCTGGAGAAGCGCAAGCACAGATGCCACTCCTGTGATCCTGTCAGGTTTTCTTTTCTCATATCCTCTGCTCTCCAAAGTACTACTGCTACTCTCTGAGGTCACTGGGCATCACACTACTAACAGAATATCTTTATATAAAAAAGAAGACACAGTTGTGTTCCAAGGATCCCCACAGAAGTCCTCAGAAGGGCACATGCCATCAATAGAAGAGGCAGAGTGGGAACAGGTGAGTCACACCAAGGGGTTGCAGGAACCGCAGTCCACAGGAGAAACCCGGGAATTTTCGGCAGGCTCACAGGACTGCCAGGGTCAGAGCAGGGAGCTCCTGTGCAGCTTGGAGATACCTTTAAAGCCATGAGGAGGCTCTCTCCCTATGCTGTAAGTTATGCATACCTATGAAGCATGAAACCTAACAGGTACTTGGCTGAAATGTTTCCAGCACAGGAGCTGTAAAGAGATGTGGGGTGCAAATGCTGTAGCTCAGGGCCATTCACAGAATCAATCTGATAAATTCAGCTACTTTCTCTTGTGCACTATTACAGCTGGACAAATGGAGATGAACCACGACTTCTCTGCTCGCTAACTGAGATGACTGAGAAGAATTTTGTAGGACAATGATTTTGCATTTAGACACAGAAAGGGCAAATCCACATAACTGATCAAAGAATGAACAACAGCCAGGGGATTCAAATTAAAGGAAAAGCAGTTGCTTATAGTCTGTTTGCAGGCTTTTAATGGAACTCTGAAATTAGATGCATTGCATTTCTAAAAAATTCATGTTTCGTTAAAGCATTTATTTAATCATATGTAATTATACTATTAGCACACGAAATTAGCAAAAGCTAGTAACATTTCAAAGCACACTCATTATTTTCAGTACTGAAAGAAAGTCTTAATTTACACAATGTAATATTAGCTGTGGCAAGACCTTAGGAAAGCCTTTGCATCAGTTGCTTCCCTCAAGAGCAGGTTATCTGATGGCTTATTTTTTACATCTGTTATAAAAATTTCCTTAAATTGCACTAGTTGAAATGCAATTTACTTTTCCAGTTCTAATTATTTTTGATTCTGGAAAGCCACCTCAATGCTGAGCTTAAATTGTTGAATTTTTTGAACATGGATATTCTTACCAGACATGCACTGTTTTCTTTTAAGCACCTTTGCCTCAAATACGCATTCACGATGACACATAGAATGTCTTAAGACAAAGCAGATTCTGAAGGAGAAGAAGTGGAAGTGTACATCTGAGGGTTAAGTTTAGCTGAAATGTCACAAAACAACTGCTGCTCTGCTGCTTTCCAAGGTCCTGCTTTTTATCAGCACAGTGACTATAAGCCGCATGCTCGGGGTTTTGTGAGGAAGGAGGAAGCGAGGAGATACCGAGAAAAAAAAAGGAATGTTGGGAGTCCAGCCAAACCATGCGTGCCAGTAACATCACTGAGATGCAGCCGAGTGAGAGTGAAGAGGTGTCTCCAGTCTCTGGGGCAGCACTCCTGGACAGCCTCCTGGACAGCCAGGACGGTTTTACACAGCTCAGGCCTGGCCGTCCTACTGTTTTTATTGGATTTACAACAATGTAACTTCACTGATGCTGTGCTTGCTGGTGTAAGACTATTTCTGCTGCGGACTCTGCAACTCCTTGGGTCCTGAAAAAGCTGCCACATTCTCTGGACAGGTGGAGGGGCTGGGACAGGTGATCTTTGCTCAGCCAGGAGAGTCACCTCTGGCTGTGACACCCTGCAGTTGAAGAAAAGACTCTGGCCTGACTTGAAACCACCCAATTACGAAGATACTAAGCTGGAGAAGAATCACTGCTCTTCCTTTTGCGAGGGGAAGGAAATGTAGGGAAGACAGAAGAGAAGAACATCAGGTAAAGACTATTAACATGAGAACTAAAGGGGAGGACAAGGCTCCTACCAGAGGCCAGCAAGGGAGGGGGATATTAACTTCAAAGAATTCGGTACCCAAAGAATGGATCAAAGATGCAGTAAAACTGAAAAGGTGATAATATTCAAGTACAAGAAACCCACGGATGGTTTGCATGACATCTGCTTCAGTTGTAATATTGAATAAAAGGAAGGTAAGAAAAACTGTACTTAATAGTGGATTTCTCCAGTCTGATTGGTTTAAAAGTAAGGTCTTTTCATAAAACATAGGGCAACAGAAATAAGCATACATTCCTACTATCATATATAATTGCCATTTAAACAGTAATAAATTTTAAATTGTTTACCATTGGAAAAGGACCTGGCTATCTCTAGATATCTATCCTAATCCAATTTACATTTCTAATTCATCTCCCCAAACTTGATATATTTTCTTCTGAAGAAACGTAATTAATAGTTTATCTGTTTTCTGTCCTAATTCTGAATAGTCATAGTAGTAACACTATATGATAATTTGTCCAATAAAAAAATTACAGTTTATGAATTTGGGATAATGTATTTTATGTTGTATTGAGTAGTACTAATTTTATTGTTTGAAGTCAAGCTATCTAAATATACCAACAAAACTGTTAACTGTTAGAGTTGTTAAATTAGATGCAATGTGTTTTTTAAGTGTGATTACCTTTACTCCCAAACTCAAAGCATTTTAGGAACTCAAAGCATTTTAGGACAAAGCATATAATAGCAGAGGGGAATAGGTTTTACAAGATCCTCTTGGTTTTTCTTCTTGGGGAGACACTTTTAGAAAAAAAAATCATAAACACTTTTTCACACTTACTAATAACATTCACCCAAATTGGTATTCCAGTTTAAGAAAACAGACCTTGAGACAGAAAATTTGAGAGATTGACTTATACAATAGAGCAGAATAATCTGAATATCTTTTTAGACAAATGAGAATAAAATTATTTTTAGAACAAGCCTTTCTGCTGCAAAAAAAAAATTAAAAAAAAAATCTAATGGCTCAGGATGGTTCCTGGAAAAAAACTACAGAAACTAAAATATTAAAGATTTTAAGTTTCCACTCAACTCCCCTTCTGTATTTATACTGAAGGAAACCTACAAGGACTGGAGTACTAGGCAATTTATTACATTGATCTAAGAAACTAGGTACCTGAGTTAATAAAAACAGCAAATTTAAAATCCAAGAATTCTTCAATTCTGTCCTTTCAAAACTTTTTGTTATGATTTTTTCCCCAGAATTTGAATTTAAATGACAGTGCAATGGTGGTATCACATTGTTACAGATTGGTCTGGCTAACAGTTCCTTCATGAAAATCTATGCCATTATAAACCCAGATAAACCTTTCCTTCTTGCTCACTTCTCTTTCTAATTAACATTAAGTGGAAAAACATTGCATTACCTCGCTACTGAAAAAGGAGTACATGTATAGTACATGTATACTTTAATAGTTTAGATTATAAAAATACACAGAAAAAAACTTCTCTAAACTTTTCTCAGTTTAAATCAACTGTTTTATTGTCTGTTGAAAATACTTAAATATGTAAGACAAAATACTAATAAAAGCAACAACACACACCTGAAAAAGTGCGATTTTACTCTATGTATTTATGCATATAAATCTCTATTTAAAGTATTCCCTCAGCATAGTTTCTGCTATTTAATCTACTAAGTTGCTATGCTACCAGCACATATCATTAAGTTTGAGTTCTAGTAAATTCTCCTGATTATTGCCTGTCAGTGATATGGAATAGGATAAAACAAGATAACTATTCCTGGTCAAAAACTGAGCAGAGATTGTTTAAAACCTAAGTTGAGTTATCTGTATTATTCCTAGAGCTATACAAAAGCTTGCATTAAAGTTTTAGTGAAAATAAGTAAATCCTTGAACTGTTAGAAACTGTAGCTATATAACTGATGATTCTTAAGTTAGTTTAAGTTAGAATAAAAATATATAATATATCAATAAATTTGAGAACTGTGTGCCCACATTACCCCTGCAGATAGGAGCAAATATCTTTATTTTGAAAAGCCCTTAGATGCTGGTCTTGTGGACACTACCCTTGTCTGCATTGAGGGGCACTGGGGTATCCTAATTTCCCACCTTGCATAAAAGGAAGAAAACCATTCTAAATCAGAGCTACTGGCATCCTCACAGGCCTGGGCCTTGGCCACAGTCCTGCACTTTGTTTTACTGCTTTTGCAGCTGTGAAAATTTTAATGTAGGCAACCTATCCAGAAAGCTTTCAAGTGTGGCTGCTCATGGGAGAAACAGTAGTGGCCACCAGGTGACCACTTGAAGCCACTGCTGATTCAGCCTCCTCAGTGTCTGTCTCATCTCTCCATGCTCTTCCTCCTCCCGTCCTCTCTGGGCTGGACAGCACCATGATGCAGACACACACCTGGCATGTCCTCTCCTCCATATGAGTTGGCCAACACCTCCGCATTAAATAACAAAAAAACCAGCAAGGCATTGAAACCAGGGAGACCCAGATGTCTAAGAGCACAATATGTTTATGAGGGGGTAGCTAGATAAGTAGGATAAAGAAATGACAAAAGAATGCAGCTGTATTTTCAGCATTCTAGGTCTGATATATGACATAATTTAATTTGCTGCATAATCACATATTATATTACTGCAATGAACTGCAGACAGATAATATCTTAGGGTTCAAGCATCAAGCTGAAGTGTAGGAGGGTATTCCAGTTGGATTAACTGATTTTTAAGAATAAAATCTTACTAGCAAGTATATTATAAATGAAATACATATGTTGAAAATATATTCATTTTAACCAAAAAATCCTACCAACGCAGGCCATCTGCTTTTGACTGATAGATTTGGTAAACTGTCAGACTATCATGTAAACTGTTACAAATCTCATTTAATGAATATCTCGAAAACATACATAGCTCACACTACTGGCAAGCTTTTAATGAAAATATATATCAAAGAATCAAATATGTGTGAATTCTGAATTTCAATTACTCAATAAGATAAAGAAAAAAGTCTGTAGAAAAACAGCAAGAGCTCCATCTATCCCTTCTGTGATGAATCAAAACCCCATAAATTATCTAAAAATCATTGTAATCAACTTCTTAAGAAATCTATTTTTCCATTGCTAATTCCTTTAATATTATACACATCACTTAAAATAATTTTGTAGAGACTGAACACAAACTAAGAAGTGAATACAAGTTCAGTCCCTGTGAATATTTGCAGAAATTTTGTTCAAAAGATAGGTATTCTCCACATCCATTCACATTATTTGAAATTTTTCCTATGTCCCATGGTCATCTCATAAACAGCCCCCCAAATACTATGGATGAGCATGTAAGGCCTGATGGAGGTCTCCACTGCTGTCCCACTGCACTTTGTGGACTGCTCCTCTACACAAAGTCAAACTCATGCACAGTGCCCCAAAGTAATAGTTTCTCCCTCTGTTTTACAATTTTGTCCATAAGTTAAAAGTTCTCTGAGGACAAATAATAACCTTATTTCGAACGCATTAAATATTTACCAAGAAAACTTCTAGCAATACCCAAATGACTTTGGAAACAATCCCTAATAGTCTTGAACATTTAAATTTCACTGTCATGAAAATGCTAGATTCTAGAGACTTTTCACTGTGATGGGAGATCACATATGCAGAAAAGAATAAAACCCTTTTTCCTTCACAGCATATAGGAGTAATACAGAACCCAGCCCTTTTCTAGGCATCTTTCTTCCCTGACATGTGCCATTGCTCCTTGCTTTTCACCTCATCATGGCCAACCACAGGGCTGCCCACAGAGGCCACACCTTCACAGAATTGCCTACAAATAGACAGAAAGTGTACGAATTCAGTTTCTGTAGAAAAGTAGACGATACAGACTCAATGTCGTGTAGTCTCAATGTTTTCTCCACAAATTTCAGTCTTATACACTCCAGTGTTAGTACTGAATGGTGTGATTGCCCAATACTTCAATAATGACATACAGTGAATGGTGTAGGTGCAGGCAGCTGTCAGATTCTATAGAATAACACTGGAAAAATGCAAACTATTCGTTATCATGTCTAGAAACTCTACGGCTTCTTGCACAGCTCCTTCCCTACAAGCTCTCTGTGGTAGAAACAATCTTCTGAAGGAGAAGACAATTCTGCTTCTCCCTCTGAAGGCTGCAGTGGCATTTTGTAGACTACCGGAGCCATCCATAGTCTCTCCTCACTCTCCTTTCTTTGCATGTACAAATGCTTTACCAAGTTCAGCATTAGATTCTCATATAAATCTGCCTTACTCTGCCACTAAACTGCTACCATAACATGAAATTCAACTTCGGTTTTATTTCCCAGGGTAGGGATAGACTGCAGAATGTATTTTATTGATAGCATTTTTACACCCATTTTAAATTGCTTTGCTATCCCAAACTGTATTTCACATTACCCTGTTTTCAGTTTCTACAGTTCGTATGCTTAGATTTTGAAGTACCTTCTTCTTTTTAACACATTATATTACAAAAAGTTTCTTTTCAGTTATGTGTATTTTTATTAAAGCAGTAACAATGGCAGCAGAAACTCAGAATACTTGAGCCTTGCTAAATGACTATGTGACAGCCTATAATTTCTCTGTCATTAAAAATACATATTCTAGCACTAAGTTCATCTTGGAAGAATGCTACCCCAGGGAACAGTTTTTCCTCATAGTATGCAATTTAAGTTTATTTAACATACTGTGCATTAAAACAAAAAGCGGTCAGTTCTGGGAAGAGAAATTCTGATACATCTGAGCATTTATAACAATGGGAAGTAAAGCTACTGCTCATAAAGGAATTCCAGAATACCATTACTGCATATATTGTCTTGGAAGGGTCTGATTGTTAATGGACCATTATCTTTTCCCAAAATAAAATACACATGGGATTCTGGAAGGCCATGCAATAAGCATTGTGCACAAAATAATCAGCAGGACTACACTGGGTAACATATCTACAGCAAGGATCTGAAAGAATGCTTGAATACAGCAGCCTTTAAGATTATTTTTCCAGTAATATTTTTATCCAGTAATTTGAATTTTTAAAGCCTCTTCTTCTATGCTCCTACAAACAGCTCAACAGAGACTAGTTTTCCCCTTCTGTACCTTACAAAATGCCTGGCTAGTAATGATCCAGTCCCAACAATATCCACTACTGAGAGCTGATTTTTAACTTACATTTTAGGAAACAACAGAAATACTTTCAAAAATCGAAAGAGGACCTACAAGCCTTGAGAAGATGTTGGAATTTGGAGACGAGAGATGCATCAGCTGTTCCATCTCATGTAATTTAAAAAAATAAAAGATGCCTAAGGGTAGTAAATGGCAGAGATTATTTGTTCTTGAGCAGCTATTTTTGTGTATAGTGTTTAGTCTCAGTTTTTTATCCTGTGTAAGACAATCAGCATTAAACAGCATCTGAGTGCACCCTAGAACTGCACACTACAGAACATTATTCCCTTTCACATGCTCATTTTAGTATCCGCTATGGCAGCAGTACATTGTCAACTTTAATAGTTTTATTACTAACAGTGATGCTAATATATATATTTACATTGCTGCATATTTAGGAAACTGTGGGAAAGAAGCAGAACTGCAACAGTGCTGGATTCTGCAAAGTTATTTCACCCCTGCAAGAGCCTCTGGACATCACCATGGGAAAGCCACCACTCCCCCAGACACCATCAACACAGGAGCACTGCAACGCAACATGGGAGCTGCTGACCCCTCTGGGAAGGCATGATATGTGTGACAAACACAAAGCATTGTGGGCTGGTTTCCTAAATGCAAAGTTTTTGGTAGAGCAGAAGTGTCATGACGCCCAAGGGGTGTGTGGTGCCACCCCCAACTCCTCACAGGGTCTCCCACCACCATGCAGGCACCAAACTTGCAGACCATTACAGCTGACACTCCTATGGCAAACTGCTGCAAATAAGACATTACTAACCCATATTGATGCCAACATGGTAGAACAAGTAGGAAAGGGATGGTAAAAGAATGTGAAATAGATAACTTTGACAGCACATTTTCTCTAGTTCTGGAATTTTGCAATTTACTGTGACAGGTAATAGTTTGGAAATGTTGTAGTTATTAGTTTAGAAATAATTTTAGAACTTCAGTAAAGCTCCCAATGGGCACAACTGCACCAGGCATTTCATAGTGAGTATCCATCAAGAAAATTGTTTCTAACCATGAGCACTGTATTTATCACATATCCAGAATATGTTAAATCATTAATATATAAGTACAAAGAAAACACTAATTGCAAATAACTTTAATTTAACTTTCAAAATAGATAATGGAGGAGTTAATATTTTTCACTCCCTTTACATTTTTTACTACAGACACATATGTATTCACCTGATTTGTTGCTATTTGGGGTAGTTTTGTTTTAGATGGGATGACTGAATAGTAGGAAGTGCAATACTTTACCAACTGTATAAATGCTGGACTAACATGTTTATGCTGCTTCCCTTTTTGAGCAAACACGGTCAGTTACCCTTGGGTATTTCTGCACAGCTCTATATATACACACACACATACATACATACGTACATACATAGATCTGCAGCTGCAAATTCATTATTAATATTCTGTACTCAAGAGATTTTGCTAATTAACTGAACCACCCATGAGTTCATCATTATAATTTCCTGAAGCATTTGTAGATTACTTGGTTTCCCAGAGCATTCAAGAGAGTAAAACCTAATTAATTTGTGGGGACTCAATGGCAGGACACAGCAGCTGTAAGCTATGCAATACTGCTCTTTCTCACAGATAATCTTGTTACACTACCAAAGTTTTAGTCAGGGACAAAGATAACACACAGAGAATTGCACACTATGCTACTAGAAGTCCAATCACTAAATATGAGGATTAGGAAAACAATGGCACTACTTGCAGAGCTACTAGGGAAGAGGAGATTATTTGCCAGAGGGAATTTAATTCGCAGTGGAGCAGCACAATATTGTAGCTGCATAGCCTTCTTTCCAGCCCCAGACTAGAACTTCTTCAGAGAGCAATCCTAGAACAGTAACAATAAGTAACCCGGGTTTCTTGCAAAACGTGTAGCACAAAGAGTCCAGAAAAATGCAGGGATGCTCTCATGGATTGGCAGCTGATTCATGATAGAGTTACCATGGTAATTTTCAGTTCAATTTTATCAAATCAGCAGATAAGATATATGTGTGTTCTGCTGTCACCACAAGCCTAGCACTCAACAGAGGTACAGGGCTGTACAGCTGGTCAAACAGAAGTATGCACGGAAGTCTGTTTACAATCCAGGTCAGAAATCTGAAATCAGAAGATAATGCTAAATTTTACAGCATTATTTGAATGTCATGATTTAAAAGTACCCAAAAATTTATGAGAGTCTTGTCCAGTAGCATCTTCCTATTTTGCTCAAAACCAGCAGAGTACCACTCGTTTTTCCCCCCACACTACTGTGGAGCATGCCATGGAGAGCTGGCTGGGTTTTAGCAGGATAAGCTGAAGTTAAATGCCGAGATTCAGCAGGAGATGGCAGCTTGCACTTAGGGTTTGAGGCTGAGTCACACCTGTGTCTGGTGGCACCAAAGCCTCTCGAGTCACCTCCACAGCTCTACCCTGACAGTCTGGTTTCCTGACCCAGGGTTCTGGGCCCAAGAAGTTGCCCCAGCATTCTGTTGAACTTTTAATGTGGTTTATTGACTGGCCCTTTTAGCTGTGATCTGTTTCTGACGCATGCATGTTCAGTGACAAGGGGTTCTGCAATATGTTCTAAACATCTTTTCATTTCCCATCTAATTTTTACATTTTACATTTACAGCTGGCAAAATACACTATCTATGCAGCTTTCCACCCAATCTGCTGATAGCAAGTTGGATGTCATGGTTAACTCTATCAAATGCCTCAATTTTCTCAAACATGCTTTCAATACCCAGTTGTCAGAACACAAAATTCCTATTTTATATTTTCCCAGAGGCCATCTTCATGACAGGTCAACCCTCTGGTCCTAGAGATTATGCCTTTATAAAATTAGTGTAAGAGGAAAAAACCCAAATGGGGAGGCAGGAATTAAAATACTTGGAACAAGGCTTAGAAAAAAAAGGCACATTTCCTGCCAGAATTTAAATGCTGAAAGATCCTTGTCACATAAGTTGTTAAAATCAACACTAAAAATAATTTTAGATGCTTAGATGTATAAAAAAATATATGCTTCAGTTTGTGCCGATTCATGTCCTTTCAAGAATAAAGAGTATTTCATTGGCATGGTTTGGAAAAGTAGGAGCAGATCAGCATGTAAAAGACAGGATTCCAAAAGACATCTCTGGAGTAATAACTCTTCTTACAGCTTTGAATAGTATGCTGCTTAGGATGTACTGTGTGGAGTACTTCAAGCATATTTTAATTATAAGAAGAATTATCTATGTCAGATAAGAAAGAAAAAGAAATTCAGAGATCTTCCTACTTCAAAGTATGGGAGGTTTAGTAACTGACGCATCAAACACTATTAACCACAGTTGCTTTGTGAATTGCCTCTTTGTGCTGTTAATAAACAGAAACAAGCAAGGAAGATGCTACCACCTCTCTTGTCCTACAGAGCACTGTCACACTAGATAAAGCTAGTTACTATCATCATTTAAATTACTCAAATTGGAACTTTCTACAGAACATGTACTTCTGTGAAACAACGTTGGAGGATAACTGCAAATTCAGAAATGGCATTGCCACCTTTAAAGACTAAATTCAATAAATTAAAATTATTTGGGTGATTAAATGGTGACATGTTTTTAAATTATTGGCTCAAATGTCTTCTTCTGACAACAAACAAAATGATGCAGTAATAGAGGACCGGGAGAAGCACCTACCAAAGGTTTCTTTCATCACTACCATAACTCTAAAGGTCTACAACAAAAATTATACAGAAAAAGCAACTTCATATAAAGTGAATAATGGCTTTACAGTTGTTCTGACATGTTACACATACTTTCACACCATCTCACATCCCCCCGCCCTCCTCCCCCCCAAACAACATGCAGATGTATTAGAGTCTTTATTTTGAGGTCACAGCTGACAAGATGAGAATTATTTTCAACTTCTGTGTCAGACAGAAAGAAATTACCTACTGCTTATACATATGCATATATTACGCTACACTACATGAAGAAATATATATATTTACAAATATTCATAGAAATGGACTGACAAATTTTCTCATCGTAAAGCAAAGAAGGTATATTTTTTAATCAACACTTGAATAAATTTTAATTAATACATTAAAGAAATTAAGGAAACATCACAGGTAATCACATGTAGTGGTAAAGACAAAAGGTGGCAAGCTGCAATGTTAGACGTGAGGCCACACTCACACATGCTGTAGTTCCTAGCAGTAATATACAGCAACAGCCTTGTATTTCAACAGTTAGCAACTTGATATGACAATAAAAAAGCACCAACTAATCTTCTCATTACTACTGTACAAAAAAAGATAGCACATGTTTTTCTAAAGAGATTGTATTTTATTACTCATTATACTCCTGCCAAAGAATACAGAATCAAGGAAATAATTTCATGGCTCCACTTTTGGCATGCTGAATCATGGCTGCCACAAATAACATGTAACAGACTCATGTTCTCAACTGTTTTTCAGGAATTGATGGATAATTGAAAAAAAAAAAAAAAAAAAGAAAATCAGTTTGGTACTCTTTCAAAGCATCTGAAGTGCTCTTGCCACTCATTAAAACCAAATCAAAAAGGGATCAGATTCAGAATCTTATCTCCATTACAACTGCAAACACCTAGAGTCAACCTCTTCAAAGGATATCTTTGTATTATATTTTTCCTCTGCTATACATACAGCACAAACTAGGAAAGGTTACTGATTCTCAGATAGGACTATTAACACACACACAGAATTACCATATTCATAGAATTATAATGAAAGTGCCAGCAATTTTTCATCTAAGTAAGGCTTCTTAATGCTGTTTAGCATTTCTGATTTTTGCAAAATGCAATTTTCTGAAAGGGAAAGTGAAATTCTAATAATTCACAAAATTATGAGGAACAGAAATGGGTGATGATTCCAGGGAACCCTCTCCCATGTTAATATACACAGAAAATTGTTTGTATAGTAATTTGCAAATATATTTGCATATACCATTATATGACTTTCTGTAAGAGGATGCTGTTTACCTACCAAACAATTGTATTGAACTTCTATGGCAATTATGCCATACTAGTGTTTGGATGCCAAGATTCCAAGCAATAAAGACCAAGCAATAAAGTCCAAGCAATACGGAAAAACTCTCTAAAACCCCACCACTGATTTGTAGAAGCATTGTCTCCCTTTTGACTGTGAATATGGAAAAATGACTATTAATAAACAGAAAAAAGCATTCCATTGCTGAATTTCTGATACTAAACCATTTTTAAAAGCTACCTTATCAAAACTGAAAAAACAGGACAAAGTGCTTTTAGGCATTTTCAATTATGAATTTTCAATATTCACTGTTGGGAAATCATCTTTGTCTCATTTGTACAGCCAATACACATTACCTGTCCTGTCTCTTAAATTTTTAGGTTCAAAAAGTTGATCTTCAGTATATATAAAACATCTTCATGTAACATAAAATAGAAAGCATGAATAAATTGCAAGAGAAGGAAAAGTTGATGTGGCTGTCCTGTTTCCAACTGCCTAAAATGCCTGCATAAATAAGTATGAATCACTCATTATTTTAACATCTGTAGGACAACTAATTGGAATGAATTAATTTTCTGCACTCACTTATACACCAGTATAAAAGCTCCTCAACAATTCCTTAGAGGAAGCTGCCATCATCACCTTATATGAAACTGTGTTTTATAAAAATCACAACAGGTTTTCTACTTCCAGGAGGCTTCATTAGTCTTTAAATAAAATGTTGCTTCTCTTGTTGGCCTTGCATCAATCCAAGCCCACTATCCATCTCCTGCTACATGCACACGTGTATCAGGAAAAAGGACAGTCAAATTGGTTTGTCTCATACCAAAGTGAAAGATTTGGGTGCCTGAAAGAACCACTTTATCCTGACCCAAAATGAATATCAAAGATGTTATGACATTTTTGCCTCTCAAAGTGCCTATTGTCTTCTCTGTAGGTTGACATACAACCTTTATTGCTGAGTTTTGCTGACACTAAGGTAGATGTCTCAAATCCAGACTACCCAACTTCTGACGGGTGAAGTGAGTCCACCATACTGATCACATAAAATAGATTTAAAAATAATCTAATTTCAAAGGCTGCATTAATAGTAATAGTCTTAATATAATTTATTTTGCTCATGCTTTACCAGCACACTGATGATGACTTAACACATGTCCTTTAACACCCACTTTTGTCACTAATATCAGTGTAAACCCACATTGAACTTTACTAAATGCATACAAAATTCTTTTGGACTTATGCAAGTATAAATCAGCATCAGGTGACAGAATTTACCACTAACATCCACTGGATTGAACCCTTGAGTTCAACATTCTTGCATGAATATTTAACTAATCAGAATCATACACTTTTATACTGTCATAAACTGAAATTTGTACTATTCAACTCCCAAACTTTTAAGGACTAATCTAGAAGAAACACTCATTGAAAGAATTACCATGACCAGCACTTTTAGAGAGGTAAGTGCTGACAAAAAGCTCCATCAAGCTGAGGAACTGAATGCTGGAAGAGATTTGAATGTCAAAGTAACAAAGAGCTTCGAAGTACAATTAGAGTATTTGTCAATGCAGCTCCATGCTGAGCACTGCCATAGTTCACTGGAGCATAGCAGGACATCACCTTTCTGTCCCTGTGCACTCTGGCAATCACAGGAAATGCATCTTTCGTCTGACCAACATGGCCTTGTGTATGTCCTTAGAGATGGAGAAATTAACAGCCCGAGTAGCATCCCCCATTGAGACAGAGAAATAAACTGCAAGAGGCATAGGTGAGAGGTTTATCTGGCACACAATACAGAAATCCAGTCAATTGTTAAAAAAAAAAACCAAGCTAAGAACCTGGTCTATGAAGAGGGTGAGAGTAAATGGCTGTTTTGCCACAGAAAAAACAAGGAAGCATAATCCATATCTATGGATACATGGGGGGCAGTGAAGGAGGAGAGACAAGAGACATGGTTAGCACAAAAACAAATTATATAAACCAGCAATGAAGAAATTCAAGCTTCAAGTTAGATGCTTGTTTCTAACCATAAAAACAGCTAGATTTTAGAACATCCTTGTACAAGGTTTCAGCTAGTTCAAACAGAAGATGCCTTTACTCAAGTACTCATCATGCATGGTCATCACTAATTGCACATAGATAATCTTAATTGTTACTTTAGGACCTTGAAATCTCTGTAGTAAAAGAGTGTAAAAAAGAGAAATAAAATAGTTTCACAGTTTGTGTTTCATGCATATAGGGGTTTTTGTGTACTATTTTAGGAATCTTCCTTTTCAAAAAGCTGCTAAGCAAAGCTTAGGAGCTGTACGGTTAAAATGAAAGATAGTGTTCGCTGAAGTAAAAAAATAAGTGGAAAGAATACAAAATCAGAATTACAAATAACTATGGGGTTTTTAAAAAATATACAGTGAATAAGAAAGCCTACATAGGCAAACTGCATTGGTAATATCAAGAATATAGCAGGCTGTTTGGCATTTGTTTTCACTACACATTGACAGTACATTGAACTACAATAATTATCCAGGATTTCAGTTCACTATAAACATGCTGATAACTGTAAGAAATCAAGGTCCCTCCACAAAATCCACAGACATTTGATGTAACTTTGCAGTTGGAGGAATTTTCTGTGGATCATAATTCTGCAAAAGATAAGATCAGAATTAAAATGTCAGAAAAAACATTTAAACTTTTTTGACATGAAACTGGAGGAGACCCTTTTATATTGAAAGCATTCTATAATGACAGTTCATTTTAATTAAGCTACAAGGTAAGTCAACTTTTCAGTGTATACAAGTATACACTGAACATGTATCTTTATACAAGTATAAAGAAGAGTTTAAACAGCCATTATTAAGGCTTTGTCTGTAGTGGAAAAACTGGTAGAGAATTCTGGATGATTGCTACAATTTCACAGCAGTCCACGGAAAGTCCAGAAAACCGACTTTCTACAGTTATCACTCATTTTCTAAATTTTACTTCATCATCCCAAATAGTATCATTACTTGGATGAATAAGGTGTAAAGTCCTCTGTGAATTACGAATTCTTACTTACATCTGGTTAGTGTATTTTTTAAGCGTTAAGTATATTCATTTAGCTGTAAATCCTGGAATGTCTCTGGAAAGCCTGCTGTGCAAAATCATATAGCAGTTAGAAATGAGAAACAGTCAGTCACAGGCTTTGCCTGGTCTCTTTTGGCGTTAACTTCCACAGCGGGAGCTCTGATTCTGAGGATGGTTTGCACAGGAAACAAGCCAGGAGTATCTTCTACTATTCTGTGTGGTATATGGCATAAAATGGTGTGTTTTGCTTTTTTTAAAGGTAGACATTTCCAATCTATCAGATGGTTTTGTAGGTGGAGAATTTTAGCTCTGTTCTGATGAGCACAAATTGCAAGTAAAGTTCACAGAGGAAAACTATATATTCTGTTGTCCATGGAAAGCACTGCTGGTGATTTCAGAGTAACCACAGAAACCACTGGAGCGCTGGATAGCTGCCAGTATCAAGTATCTCTTTAAGGTAATAATTCTTAGTATATTTTTTTAGTTATGCAAACCTATTTTTCTTATGTAAGATACAACAAATTAATTTAATGAAATGACACAGTTGCTAGAAATAGAACCTACCTAGACTCAAGTGCCCTAAATCCTGTGTTTATGTGACATCACTGATGCAGTGAACATGCTGAAGTCTGGACCCTTCCATCAAACCCTGAATAAGTACTCAAAACAAAGCAGAATACTACAGGGCCTATAAAAAATGGTAACAGCACATTTGGAAAGACTTCTTCCTGCTCCTTTTTTGACTTCTGGCGCGGGGACTCAGGCACAGCATTTCACTGATCTATCACGGACAGAGTCATTTTTGGGTCATCATTCTACAGTGTATGGTGTGGCTCTTCTTTATTGCCTCCAGAGTGGAAAGGGTTTATAACAATAAAAGCTCATGGAAACTGAAAGCAGCAGTTTGCTGGCTTTCTTGCTGCCAACCTGCAGAAATCTTTCTTCTTACAGAACCATGACAGGTGTTGACAGCCCTTGCAGAGAGCAGCAAAGAGATCTCCAATGGAAAAGTAAGCTCCAGCATAAATGCAGTCTGAGCCATCTTTTTGGTCTATAATTAATCAACCAACTGTATTTGTTCTCTTTGGTAAAATTAGCAGTCCATTGGTCTGTAGAAGACGAACTGGTTTGTTTGTATTTTCAGAAAAAATCTGATGAACAAGCTACTGGATCTGCCTAAAAACTTAGTCACAGGAGAAAACTGATTTACAAGGAATAGTCTTGACTGCTCAGCCCACTGAGTCACTTATAGAGGTTCATACCCCAAATTTTCTCGTGTTTCTTAGAGTTAAAGCACATAAAACCTAGTTTCTGAAAATTGCATCTGTATGTAACTGGATATGGTGTAACTCTCAGTGACTGAGAAATTATTCAGTGCAGTAACTAACTGTAAGAAACCAAGAGCTTACACCTTTTGATATTAAATTTTTTGCTTTTCATCATTTTGCTGAAATACAGCAGCAGCAGTAGACATCAAGTTCTGATGATATTGTTCAGTATTATCACTGAAAAATTTTGAAAGCTTCCTTCTGCCATAACCCTCAAAAGCATCATCAGCTTTTTGGGAGGTCTGGAACTGAGATTGCTTCTACATTTGAATCAAATACCAAAATAAACAATTCCTACCATTATATGATTTTAGATACAGAGAGGTTTTTCTCCTTCATTTACACAAACAGTGCATGAGCTTTGCTGAGAAATTCTGGATTCCAATAGTAACTCCCCCAGCAACATCTAAGACTCTCAACCTCAAGCTCAAAATAGCAAACTTCTTGCAACTCAGTAACTATTGTTTCTCTGTAAAATTCCACCTTCCTGCCTCTCACTTCCACAAGCCTATATATTATCAAGGCAGAGGTAAAAGTACCAGCACCATTCAATGGATCAGCAGGACTGAGAGAGCCAAGAGCCAGTACATGATTTGAGTATGCACCCATTACTGGTGCAAAAGGCAATAATCCTGTCTGAATTTCACAACCCTAATAATCTTCGTTTTTCTCCCTTGATAATTCACATTTATCCAACATCCTTCTCTGCAATTTAGCTCTTTATTTAGCTCACAAAGTAGGCATTATCCTAAGTAGTTAGAGTATTCATCTTTTGGTGTCAGTGCCAGTTACCGCGGCAACAAACCCTTTGAAGGGAAACCTTGCTTACATCTGGTAACTCACAATAGGACTAAAGGGTCAACTGGAAAGCAAATGCAAAAAGGCATCCCTTAAGCCTGAAAAATGTTCAACAAATGGCCTGCTTTCATTTGCAGAGTTCAAATGTCTAAGAGAGATATTATTTTTTTTAAATTTTTTTTTAATGTACTATGTCACATGACCGGGGAAAAACCCTTAAAAAGTGACATGCTAGTTGCTCATTAAAAAAATAGATGCAACAGCGTTGCATTTCAAGAAGCACTTGGGGAGAAGCCTCAAGAATGTAGATGATACAATCCTGACCAAATTTAAATAAGAAGAAACCACACAGTCTAATTACAAACACTAGAAACAATGACATAACTTTTAAGTCTACTGTGTCTGAGACACGTCTGTACATACACACACATCTCACAATTCCCCTGCAGTGAGACCTATGTGTGCTATACTCGTTGAGTTTAGACAACGTACTCCTGTGACCAAGCAATACAGTGAATTAAAAATGGGTCCTATGGCAAAGGAAAAAGGCAAAACAACTGATGTAAGAGTTATCTGAGATTCAGCCAGTTGACTTGCAGAGCGGTGGTGCTTTCTGCAGAAACAACATGTGAGTCCCCATAAATACATGAAAGCGGAACAGACTTTTACAATCTTCTACCAAGGCTGGGAATGAGACCTTTGCTTGATCTGGATTACCTGAAGCAAAATCTCTGAGGATGAGGAAAATGCCCACACCTCCTCTGATGACAATGGATTTGCTACAATTACGTTTTGTGCACGGCAGAATGAGCCCATAGCAAGGCAGTGCAGTGGTGGAATGAACTCCACATGACAGCACCATACAGCGTGGGATTCATCTGACACAAGATAGACACTGTCTACGGTGTCACCTGTCCCATAAAAACCGTGTAGAAAAGCTGATAGTTTCAGACAGTTCATCTCATTAGAAACCAGAGCTCTAAATCAGGTCAGGACAACTGCACCCAAATACCTGTTTCTCCCCGCTGGCTTTTTAAGGGAGCACAGGATGACTGCCTTCCATGAGATATCTACAGCACAGCACAGTCTCTAATGCCAAGGGACATCATGCCCACTCCAAAGTCAGAGTCAGCATGGGTTCACCTCAGGAAACAGAAAGCTTTGTATCTCTTCTGAAATCCTCTTGAAATATAAACTCAAAGCCCAAATGGATATTATTCTTTTAACTGGTTTACACGGATGATATAAATACATTCCTGACTGTATATATAAGGGAATTTCAAAACAAGCCAGAGCTCCAGAAATGCCATTTACACTCATTCTCATTCTGGATACTTCAGATACTTCAGATAATCATGGCAAACAATTGAAGATAACTGCCATACCCATAATTTTGTCTTGGTTTTGTTTTTTTGTTGGGAGAAGTTAGTTTGAAGACAGGAGCTTTTTATTAATAGTTATCAAAGGTACCTGGAAAATATAATTTAAAAATTTCTTTGTCTAGAGGAAATAGCTTTAGTCAGCAAGCAGCATTGCAATTACTGACCAAGCATGCATAGGTCAACATTGCTCAGCAGCAATATTAGCTGCTATTTTTTATTTTAATTTGCATTTATAAAAATAGAACCAGAACATGCAGTTACTTGTTTCATAAGTCTTGGAATAATGCACATGCAATATTTACCATTTTGGCATAATCTTCTTCTACTGAAATTAATCAAGTGACGCTGATATCAACGGAAAAAAAGGACCAGTTCGTGTTTGCAATACCATCTACTGTGTATTACTGCTTCCACAAGCAAATAATGGAGGACATGTGATGCTTTTATTTTAACTGCTTGGATTTCTTCTCTCTGAAGTGCATTAGGATAAAATTAGTGAGCTATATTTCTACCCACTTATGATTAGCAATAAATACTCACTCTTGTAGCCTGGTGCACGTTTCCCCCATGAAATCTGATCAACACCCACTTTTAAAAATTCCGATATGGAGATACATATTTCTTCTTGTGTAGACAAAGAACAAGGAAATATGATACAATGTTGTATGATAACAGCTATGGATCTTCAGGGTGGGTAAAAAAATTACTAATGAAGAGATGTCTACACAATCATGAAATGAAAAGAAAACATTTACTATTTCTCCTGGTTCAGAAATTAGGGATGTAGAGGGAAACTATGCAGTGAAAAATTGTTTGGTTCTACTGAGCAAAGCAGAAAGGATTCAGCTTCCAGTTTTGAAAGCCCTGAAATGTTTCTTATCCTAAATCAAGGTGGTTACTAGGGGAGAAATCAAGGAGGATGTTGGCTTCTTAATTCTTCCTCTAAGAATCCATTATTGGCTTGCCCTGGAAGATTGTGGTTTAGAGTAGGTAAAACCCTAGGCTGATTCCACGTTCATTAAAAGAATGACCAGTGGTTTTTATACTTGATATTGTAAATTTCTATTTCTTATTTCTCCTGAGTCTCTTTCTAAAATACTATTCTTCTAAGGTGTTTTTCCTAATCAGAAGAAAATTTGTGTTTCTGATTGACCTTCCAACTGATTTTCGGTGAATACCCATTTATCTTGTTCCAATTCATTGGATCAATTGATTTGTATATGTGACAGACAAATCACACATTATGTGACAGACAAATGTATGTGATAAACATATTTCTGTAAATTTGATTGCAAGCCCCTGAAAAGACCCCAAACTAACACTTATAGTGTTGCATAATATATAAAACTATATCCCATAAACCTTAAGAAAACCCAAGGGTAGCCAGGACAGGACCTCTGCTACAGGTGCCACTATAAAAGCAGTGGTGCAAGGACCAACATCTTTACACTCTCTGCATCTCTGGCAGTAACACTGCACCCTGGTGCAGTATCTTTAAAACCATGGTGGATGGAAATCAATTCAGTGTGTTTTTGCCTAGGAAGAGAAAGAAACTGATTGCAGAATACCTTAGAAAGAGCACCAGAGATGCACAGAAGACACATTTACCTATAAAAGTTCTGCACTCTTATTAATATGAACAGGTAAGTCTAAGGCAAACTTTTGCCAGTGTGAACTGATGGATCAGATGCATACTCAGTTTCCATTTATGCAAACATTTCCTGCTTTGACCTGCTTCTTTGGAAGTTTGTTTTAGACTACTGAACAGCTTCCTTCTTGTTCCTTTAAACTCAAGCCTCTGTCAGTGTTAACCCTGCTAAGAAAGCAGTTTATTGGAAAATAGCCTAGACTTAATTCAGTACAGTCTGCCGTTCTCATGATACTAACTCATACCCATGGGCACAAATCAACCTGTGTAGAAAAGAGGAAATAGTTTGCTCTCTCTCACTCCCCAGAGGCCTAGCCAAATTGCACAGGAGGTGAAGAAAACACTTCTGTCTTCTTGTTGTAATTTACTTTTTATCAAAAGAGTCTCATGCTCAATCAACAAAAAAAGCTGGAAAGATCTGAGTTTATCCAAAAGCAAAATGGATTTTATTTGGGATGCTTTTGAGACAGCTACTTTTCAGGAAAGCCAGTTAGGGAAGAGTTCCAATATCCCATTAAATGTTCTTATTTTTAATCTAAATGTTTTCCTTACATATTATAGAGAAAGTTTTAAAGGTAATAAAACACTTCTGTGGATCAATTAAAAGAACTGAATTTAATAATTAAAAGTATGATTTTGAATGATTAAGAATTATTTATTTATAGTTATTAAAATAGTTTCTTCAAAATTTGCTCTTTCATTTTGTTCCCTAATGAAAGATCTATTGCCTTAATTGTTACCTACTAAAACCTGTTGGTTTCCAATTACCCACAACTTTTTGGCACTTCTTGTTGCTAACTAGAAGGCTACACAGATTATACATATTTACACACACACAGATAGTGTATAGAAATGAAAATATATCTACAGAGCTTTGTATCAGAAAATGTAATCATTTGCTGACAATCTGCATTTTAGTTTATGAAACAGTGAAGCCAATTTGTGTCAAACTGCATTCATATGAAAACTAGAATCACAAAATGTAGAAAATAATGTTCTAAAAATAGTTATGTACATTTATCAGATGTCTGGATTCAAACAAACACAGTCTCCTCCCTACCTACAATTATCTCCAGTTTAGGAAAATTATTTACAAATCACAAAGAAGTCATATTTTCAGCTAAATGAGCTAAAAGTCCTGATGATCACATATTTAAGGAATTTAAGATTGAGAGACTTGTTTTTATATGTAAAACTGGACAGAATGCAACTGCATTTCAATTCCACATGGATCTCTGTAGTTCTTGAACTGAACAAGCCAAAAATACTATTTCTTTACCCACAGAACACACTAGAGACTACTACAGAGAGGTTAAGCCAGAAGTTTTCACATTTGGTAGTATGTCAAGCATTCTGGCTCTAAAATTTGGAGCACATAGAAATCTTTGAAATAAGATATAAATAATGTATAATAGTAAATATTGACTGATACGTCATAATTTTAAACAGGAAATACTGCTTTGAAGAAAAAAACAACCCGTCACTTGAATAAAGTAGACAAAACTGACTCAAATTGTTACACACCAGAACACACACAGACATACTATATTCACCCCCTGAAAAAAACTAGGGTGTGATATGAATCCTACCCCTTCCCAGCATTCCAGCATTGAACTGGTCAATACAGTATTTTCAACATGAAAAGAAGCCATAGTTTCTCTGTAGTCACTGGTGTCAAGGATCACCTACTTTTTAAAACAGACCTAAAACAAAAGTAGGCAAATTGTGTCACAACAGCCAAGCTCTGTGTGAAAGAGCAGGTTTTGTACTTGCTCCTGAGCCATATGAGACCTGGTCAGTCTAAATTTGTCTCACTTAGCACTTCATCACCTTCTGTCCCCAGAAACAGAGCTGTTTTCTGGTAGAAGACCTCTCTGGTTTCTGACCATCTTGTATTTCAGTCAGAACCAAATACATATTCAGTATCAACCACAGAAAAAAAAAAGTGATTCTCATGGAACCAGGGTGTTGTCAAAAAAGGTTATGAAAATAAGCACAACACTTTTCCAGTCTATGCATAAGGAACTCCACTATGTATAGAGGAAAATGTACTAATCATAATAAATTGAACTTGATTTGCTGTGAAAATGCAAGCAACTTTTTTTCTGAAGTTTGTTTAAATGATAGAAGTTCTAAATGCTAAAAGTTCTAACTTCAGAATAAACTTAAGTTTACTGAAAAACTGAAAAAGCTGAAGACACACTCTTGACACAAATTGTCTTTTTGTTAATGGGTATTTCCATTAATGTATTGGGTATTAATGTAGCAGGTATTTTCAGGTATTATGTTAAGAGGCTACTAGAAAACGAGGATAAGCCTTAGCCCCTTTTGCATGTATGATTCAGACTTTATCAGTTATTCATTAAATTTGGGCAAACTATATTCTTCTTGTATTCCTCCACTGAGTTCCCCTTTCTGACAGTGTATTTTCTCCCCCATAATTCTGTCTAAGACCATTTTTGCACAGAAGCACCTCACTTTGGCTTTGCACAGCCAAATACTAACTTAAAAAATTATATTAATAGAACTATTAATAACATCCCACTCTGTCTAGAATGAGGAGTCCTCATTCCTCAATTCAGTTGGAGATTTAAAAAGGAGGAACAATCCTACAATGCTGTCAAACAATAATGATGGTTGAAGCACTCAGTTTCCAACATGATGCTTCATCCTCACATGGACCAGTATGTAAAAGGAGTTAATTTTTAACCATGCACAGGCATGATGAGGATTTGGATGTGGCCACTCACATCTTCAAACCAGAGCACCAGCTCCCCACACTGACTGAAGATCTCAGAGGTTCTCCATCTGCTTCTCTCTAAGATATGATGGCAAGAAAATATTCATCTTTTTTGCTCCACAGACTCCAACTATAATCTCACAAAATGTCTTTTTTTTCCATAAACAGAGCCAAAAATAACTTCTTAGTCATTTGATTGTGAACAGAATAGCCTTTTATCAAAGCACTGCACCACTGCTGACAGATATGGCAGTAATAATCACCCTCCCCAAATATGTAACCTAGAAGGACATATAGTCCTTACCAGGGAGATAAAAATCCAGCTAAGGGGAACTGCACTGTTTGCTCAATTCTCAACTAGTTTTATAAATCTGTAATAAGTCCGTCCTAATACAATTATAACAATTACACTTAGCTAATCTGTCCAATTAGACATAACCAGGAATACCATATGGATACAGGACAAACCCTCCCACAACACATTATGGTAAGAAGCAAGAATTTGGGGGTTATGCTGATTGTTTAATGCCTCTTTGAGGCAGGAAGCCACAGTGAACAGACGTATCAAATGGCAAATAACCCCACAGCAGCCAAACACTGGCAGCAGTAACCCTGCCAGCACCTGCAGAAAGGGCAACAAATCCCCAGCCTTCTGGGCTACACTTCAGAGCAAAACTGCTTGTAAACATTTCAAACTATTTAACTGTGACAGTCAGACTTACCTCAAATCTCACACCGATGATAAAATACTGGTTATGTGTGTCTAATGTGTACGCAGAAAGAAACTGCCTTAGTTCTCAAAGACCTCATGTTCAGTAAGATTGATTTCAAATAAACATCGCTCTCTGTGTTGCTGGGAAATGGGGGGAACCTAAATACTATCATATTTTCTATTATTACAGGCACATATCACATAGCGCAGCAGGACCCAATTAGTGTTAGTATGACATTAGTATGACATTAATGATTATTTATGCCAATTTGTTTGGACAAAATTGGACCTCTTGCAAGGATTTGATCCATTCATTAATTCCCAGTTTTTCAGGATACCTTCCAGAAGCAGAGCAAAGTGCTTTTTGTCATTGCAAACATTAAAAGGGCACATTTAATATATTTTGTTCTCATTTGCTGCAGTTAATTGAAATTATATGTCTCAAGCAATCAGGCCACAAACCCAAGATGCTCACTACGGAAGTGGCCTAGAATAAAGGGTGCAAAAGCAGATACTTCACAATTTGAAATGACAAGAGGGAGCTGGTGAGGCATTATGGTTTGCTTTCCTGTTATTCGTGGGATTTGTGGAAGCAGGTAGAGAGGTCAGGCAGACAGGCTCCAAGATGGCAAAGAGAGAGCACTTTATTTACAAGAAGTTCTTTTTATACACACTAATAAACAATTGTCTATTGGCCAAAGACAATCCACCCCCAAAGACCTATTGGTTATGGCTCGTACACCTCTAACACTAAACACAGAGATTAAGAAAGTACAGTTTATCTATATTCTCCATGAGAGAGAAAGAAAAATCCTAAAACACTGCAACTACAAGGCATATTTCATCCACAGCAACATTTTCACTCTCTGACTTCAGTCAGTGACTCTTTTGTAGGGTCAACTGGAAAAAGTATTTTTGGCTCTTTGGTCAAAGGCAGTTATTTCCAAGACGAACAAGACACTTTCTGTTTGTGGACATGTAGAAAGTAAAAATACCTGGGATAATAAAGGATTAGATTTTTAAAATGAGAATAATATGGTAATAGTTTCCCACCTGCGCAATAGATTTGTAGCAAGACCACTCAGGGATGGTACTGGATGCTAAGCCTGAGCTTCCCCAAAGTCAGAGTGAATTCCCTAGCTGACAGCAGAGGCAACGATATCATAGAATCATAGAACAGTTCGGTTGGAAGGGTGTCTTAAAGGTTCCTGTAATGAGCAGAGAAATCCTGTAATTCGCACAGAAATCTTCAATTAAATCCAGTTTCTCAGAGCCCCTTCAACCTGACTTTGAATCTTTCCAAGGATGGGGCATCTACCACTTCTCTGTGCAACCTGTTCCAGTGTTTCACTCCTTGCATTGTAAAAAAATTATTCTTTATATCTAGTGTGAATCTACAATCTTTTAGTTTAAAACCGTTATCTCTTGTTCTATCACAAAAGTCCCTACTGAAAACAACCTGGAGCAGCTCCATATTGCATAAAATGCTTAAAAAATTACTGATAAACATATCAACAGATCTCACCAAGAAACAGGGCGTGACAGTTCCCAAGAAATATAATCACATATATAAAATGTAAAGAGAAGAGATGTGGCAGATAAGGTGGAGATCTTCCCCAAAATGCTTTGTAAACTTGTAGTTTGAAGTTCACTTAAGTAAAATAAAAGGACAGAAGTGTGACAAACCAAAGACACAACCATTTCTCCTTAGTAACTTTCTGAATCTAAAGCCAACCATGCTGTATCATTAAACAGCTCACCAAGTTTAATATTTTCAAGCCAATATTTATAATGCTATAGGGTTAAGGAGCCCAAAAAAAACTTATCAAACTTTGAACTTCTAGAAACATCACAGATAGTGTGTTCAAGAAATATATGCATACACAATGGAAGTATTATAGGTAAGACCTGAAAAAAATGTAAAAGCAAACTAATACATCAAAAGTAGGTAGAAAACATAATTACTTCACAGAATTAATTTAAAAAAATAAAAATCAACATTTAACCAGTGGTAATTCTAATCTTTATCAAAGATTAAACTCTTGCTGAAAATATGGGAACAAATTCTGTTTGCAGTTATACCATTCTAAGAAGATATACTGCTTTGAAAAGTAAAAGTTGAAGCATTAAGTTAGAGGTTTAAAACTCACCATGCCTGGTATGTGACAATGCTGTATGTAGCCTGAGCATGTCCTCTAACTAGAATTTTTCTTTGTCTATTTGATGGTAGCTCCTTAAAATAAGTAAAATAAAAGATTATCATCAACACAAAGTATTTGTTACCGCACTGGCTATTGTGTGGGGGCTTTTTTTCCTCCTCCTTTGGACAAAGCAGGGGGAGCAGGGAAAGAAAAAAAAAAATTATTCTTGCTGCTTGCTTGCAGATAAATGTGTACTCCAGATTGTACAGTGAACTCAGAGTTGTTTTGATTTTAATACTTAATTCATTAGTAATGGAAAAACTTCACATCATAGTAAAGGAATAATCTGGTGAATTTCTCAACTTGTAGGACATTGTTTTTGATAATTTGCCAAGCAGAGCAGAAGATTTATTACGCAGAGTATGCCAAAATGGCAAAAGGCTTCTCACGCTGTAGGGTCACAAAACAATTGTTTTATGGGACTGAATTTACTGGTTCTTATGCTTTACGGCCCTATACTGCCATGAAAAAAACATTAAGTCTGCTGCAGGTCTTGTATTGCATCTCAACAGGCTGAGAAACCAGCTGGGATATTTCATTTGGTTCTTTCAGGACACCAAATCACCTTTTAGTTGAATACATGTCCCAAGACTTTTGTCAACCAGATGGCCAGCAGTTCAATGTGCACTTTTGCTATCACCATTTTGTTACTTTTATGAGGAAAAATAAAAATATTTCTCTTTGAGGATAGATCAGTTTTACTGTCTTTGTATATAGTACAGGTGTTATACCTATGTTTACTTTTACACAAAGTTTATTTTTAAAATTCAGATATTTGCTGCAAAATATATGCATTTGTTATAGAAGACAGCTGTCCTTATTTCAACTTCAAATTCCTCCTTGTAATTATAAACAGAACAAAACACATTCCTTTTTTTTTTTTTTTTTTAAGCACCAACTTTTATATGTATGTTGTTTAGGTCTAATTTGCTGGTCAAAATATTTGTGGAGTGGAAGAAAAATTCCAGTTCTAAAAGTATCTGACAGACCATCTAATGTTATCAGTAAAACACACATTTTGTAGTTTGCCAGTGGGATACAGCACCATGAGCAAGAAGCAGATCTCATGCTGATGGGAAAAAGATAAAATAACCAAAAAATTGTTTCTTAAGCATAGATATACCTAGAGTGACATAACTCTATTTTCATTTGTAAGTTAACAGGAGTACAGTTATGTTTCCTAGTTCTTGTACTGTAGTTCTTGATGTCTCTTTTTTCAGTTAAGAAAAAAATGTACATGCTCAGATACAGCAAATAAACTTGAAGCCCAGACTGTTGTCATGGTTACTCTGAGACATTCTAGCATATAAAGTACCTTACAGGTAATTTTCATTTTTGTTTTAAAAAATATTCATTTGTTTACAAAGTTAAAATTATTTACTACTGCACGCTTAGGTGCCAATACATCCATAATTTAGTGGCTACTGTTTTACCAAGTAATTTAGTTTTAATGGCCTCTGCGCAGTGGAAAATGTGGTATCATAAGGGTTTCCAGAGCAATTCTAAGCAAGATACAGTAAAGTGTTTTGTCTTGGTAAATTGGACAAGCCAGCCATACCATACCACCTTCCAAGTACGTGGCTTCACAGATGAATTATATGTTCATTTTACTCCAATGTCCATTTTAGCTAAATGCTGGTTTATTTATTTATTCTGGCGAATTTTCCTTATGCTATTGCAGTTAAGTACTTGCCAGCAATTTTATTTTTAGACTGTGCAGTTTGGTGGTAAAAACTGAGAAACAGCAATATTCCATACTGAAATCCTGATTTGCATTGTTGTAAAAAAGATGTTTCTTTTCTGAAAACATCTACCCTGCAAACATATTTAAGAGCTTGAAGATGTGCAACAGAAGGATGGAATGCCCAGGTCATATTTCATGTGTGCCTGTGAAAGAACTAGAACTTACATGTGTAAACAGGAGTTGGTGAAAGATTTTCATGAAATTCCCAGCAGGCAAAACTGTTTATTTAAAATAATGTTTGTGTACTCCAGCTCAGCAACTGATGCAAAGCAATACAAATTTTTACAAACACAGTTAACCTCCAATTTTACAAGCATGCTAATGTTCTGGCAGTTCAAGTACGTTACTGAAAATGTGAGCCGACTTCAAGCACAGCATTTCTTTGGGTGACTTTGTTCAACATGTTCTTGGCTAATTTTAACACAGGATCTTAATCCTGGCATGATTAAAATTCATGGTGTGCATGTCTTAATAGGGGATCAAAAGTTTTAGGGAACTATTCTGATATAAAACTAGCCAGAAAGGTAGGGAATGCTTGTTATCCTGGAGTTACATTTCTGTGTGAACAGCAGCAACAACTGAGAGAAACCTTAACCAGTGCCTTTGGAGGAGGAAAGCTCTGCAAGTGTATCTCTGGGTACCAGTTTAACCCAGCTGCTTTCTCTTGACAATGTTCAGTTCATTCTCATATCCACAATGGGTCTGTTTAAACGTGCATTTAGAAAGCATCTTTCTGAAGATCAGGCGAAGGAAAAAAAAGGAAAAGGAGAAGAAGGACTGAGGTGAAAGGTAAGAGAAAATGATATTGCAATCTGCAGGCAGATGGAAAGGAGGTAATTCGAATTGATTATTACCCATTAACTACCTGTTATGCTGCAAACACAGTCACAGTGACCCAAATTGCTCCCAACTCTGCAGTCCTTTACTCTCTTGGCAAGGGTAAATGGCAAAATGAGGAAAAGGACAAAAGCAGGGACATATTAAAGCAACTAAACAGGCTTCCCTCTCCCTCAGCAACATAAGGATGAGGACAAATGCAATTCACCACACCTATTTTATGCATGCCAGCAAGGAAGGTTGCAGGGAGAAAACCTGCATCCCCTTGTCCAGAAGCAGATGACTTTCCTCATATATCCTGTGCAACCAAGCAGACCCAGAGAATCTCCTTAGCTAAAATGTAATGTTATTAGTAATAAAATTTAAGGTGTGTCTTTGCCAGAACTCCATAAGGTTTCATGACATGAACTAGTGTATTCAATGCAGCACTTACTTGCTACCTCTGGATCAGTCACCAAACCAGTATGTCCCCACAGCACTGCAGATCCCTCTCCCAGGAAAAAAGGCAACAAGTCCCTTTCTGCCAGTATTGAAATGTTTAATCCTCAGCCTCTGGTCAAGTTATGCCAGGCCAGAAGTAGCGTCCTTATTGCTACTCCCCTGCCATGGTGGCAAACAGAAGTCAATCAGCTGAAGCAGGGTCAGCCAGACTGGACAGAAACAGTCATGCAGGCCTGGGAGCATCCAGGTTTTGCTAGGGGGAAAAAACCTTTACTCAGTGTAATTCCTGTAAATGAAGAGCAAAGCGAGTTTATCTTAATGAGGGAACAGTCTAAATTAGGCGGGAACTACGTATGCACAATGTATGCTCATTGTTTTAAAATTATTTAAGTCACTGAATGATTGAATTTATTTTGTTAATTGGTTTCTAGAGGGCCAGTATCATGCGTCACAGGTACCCAGGGGAGGAAAGGCAGGGGCTCAAAAGCCAGTTAAGTAAATCAGCCTGGACCCTGATACAGACTTGAGATCTGAAGGAAATGCAACATCTCACCCTAAGAAACGTGAAGGAAAAAGCTGTCATGGCACAGGAAGTGCAGGAAAGGGAAAGGGAAAGAAATTAAGCCAACCTCATAACATCACTGAACTATTAATTAATTAAGAAACCAAGCCAAAGTGGACATGTGCAAATGCCATTGGCATGGCCTTTAACCTACCCAGACATGAAGATCTGTGGACAAGTTAGCTTCTCATATTTATGAGAAGCCTTTCCCTCCAAAAACAAAAATCTCAGCCCACTCAGCTTTTCCCAAGTTTTTACCATGCATCACACAGAAAGCCCAAGCTTTCAATCCACTCTTCTGAAGCTTTCAATTCATTACCCACCTCTCAGTGAAGTTTCCCAAGTGGCACTCCACTTTATCACTGGTTATCTCATGATGAGCCAAAACGAAATTACCTTTAGTAATTAATTTTAGCAGGAAAACTCCAGGTGTGAACATCATTTAATCAGTATGTCCTAGCTGAGAAGCAAATACCTAAAGGCAATCCGTTTACAAGCTCTAGGCCATGGAAGGGCAGGAGGATCTTCACAAAAGGGGTGAGGGAAGAGACACCTTGCTTGCACATCCTTTTTGGCTTCTTTCCCAAAGGCCAGACCCATCTACAACTGCAAACCTCTGTTCTAAAGCAACTCTGAGAGTTTGTTTTTCAGTTCCTTACCTCCTTTATTTCTGGTAGCTAAATGTAAACAGAATTCATCTGCACTTCCTCTTTCACTTTTTGTTTGGTTGGATTTTTTTCAGTAAGTATGACAGAATGTTTTAAATTATGGGGTTTTTATGTTTTAAATTATGTTTTTCTAAATAATTAAGTGAAAAGAAACACATAGCTAGAAAAAAAAAATACCTCAGCTAGTATGGCCCACAACTAAAAACAATAACTGAAAACTCATTATTGAGACATGGATGAAGAACATCAAGCAAATCTGAAATCAATGACAGCGGCTCAAGCTATAATTGGAAAAGAGAAAGAGCATTGACTGTCCTTAAGTTTATGCTGTGTTACACCCAACCATATGTAAAACAACACACATATGAATTCATCATTTCTGAATATAGAAACAGACAGAGAAATATTCACGATTGTTCACACATTATCACAATTCACAGGCATTTCCAGTCCTGAAAACATTTGTCTCTCCCTACTCCATATATCTTTTCTAAAAATGAGAGAATGGAAACAAACAACTCTAAAGGAAAGTGTATAAAGTATAACGTGAGCCTCTTTCTCATAGGTTTGCCATATCATATTTATGAGAAGCCTTTCCCTCCAAAAACAAAAATCTCAGCCCACTCAGATATTCCCATTTTTACCATGCATCACACAGAAAGCCCAAGCTTTCAATCCACTCTTCTGAAGCTCTCAATTCATTACCCACCTCTCAGTGAAGTTTCCCAAGTGGCACTCCAATTGTAGATGTTCTATGAGAGCATGACATCAAAGATTTAGGCTTCCTTTAGCTATAGCATTTATTTAATTTTCAATATAACTTCATGTTTAAGGACTCCAGACTGTTTACCTTCATTGAATTATCAATTATTAATCTTCCTAAAAATAATTCCCATAAAGTCTTAGAAATTTGAAGCAAGGCAAATATATTTACCAGTAAAGAAGACAAAGACAAGGAAAACATGGTTCCTCAAGGAAACTTGAGTAAGCTGAAAAAATCAGTTACAGACTGTAAACAATTAAAACTCAGTCCTGCAAAGTCAGACTCACAGAAGCATCCTTACTCTCACACTTTTCTCAGATTTGAAAAAACTTATAATTTGAACTGGGAACTACAAAGTTTGAGTCATTAACATTAAAAAATCTTTGCTAAGGACATATTTAACACAGATGACACAATGAAAGAAACCATGATGTAGCTCAAGTGCTAAATTGGAACAACTTAGAGCAAACCTTCATTCATGCTTTTTTTCCCTACACCATCAAATGTATTCCAACTCTGATAATTATACTATATTTTGAATAGCATTTCTGTCCCAGTTCTTAGTATTAAGTGCACTTTTTGAAACCAGGTGTGGATTCATACTGAACTAAAACCTTATCCATGGATGTGATGCCCAACATTTGCTTTGCAAATAAAAATGTTGAACAACATCCTGAATTCTCACTGGTCCTCCCATGCTCCAGATGTAATCAATAGAAACATGAGAGTACAGATGGTTAAATCTCACTCCAAGTTTCAGGCAGTAATGGGCTGACTTCAACTCATCGATCCCAAATGAAAATGCTAGACAAGTGCCACATATCCTTCTATTCAGTATCAAGTCTGAATATTTTCTTTTATGGAAATGTCAACCTCAAAATGCCTGAGGTCTCTACGTATTTTCTGGCTACCTAACCATCCCTGCATGTCATTTAGGGAGATGTAGTACAGCAAAACTGTGCTGTGAGACCTGTTTCTACAGCCCCTGGAAGTTTTACTTGCAAACAAAGGCAGTGCTGACTCTCCAGCCATAAAGCTGACTGATAATTAAAATCTATCAGAACTTAAATTTAGTTCTGGTTTACTTTTAAATAACAAAAAGGGCAAAGAGCACTGAAGGAATGCAGAGTTTCATTAGGTCCTAATTCAATGTACATGCAGAACAACTTCACGAAAAGACCAAAAGAACCCAAATATACACTCCAGCCATTTCCTCAGTTGTTTCAGGAGCTCTCCTTTGGGTGTCCATGAAGAACAATTGGTTTGGCAAGTTCCTCAGGCTCACCAGGTGAAAGCTGGGACTACAAGACATGGGGGCCAGAAAGGGGTTTAACTACAGGAGAGGGAATTTGGCACTGGAAGCTGTGAGGGAGGAGAAAGGGAGCCATGGTCATAGGACAGAGCTGGTACCCATTGTATTTGGGACTCGAACTGCAAGTTATGTGTCTCACTGAAGCAAGGGGGGATAGCTGGCTATTGACACTGAGACAGAATTGCTGCTGTGATGACTCAGGGACTGCTGCTTACACGGGAAATTCAGGTCTATTCTGAGGCTGCCATGGTGCTCAGAGTGCATTCAAGCAATGCAAAAACTTGTATCCAGAGATCACATATCAGGATGACAAAATCCCCCTTGTCAGAAGGAAGAGATCTGTCTGTAGGACTGTTTCAACCAAACTTCATAAATGTCAGCAAGCAGAAACAAAGCAAGAAAATTCTGTTTAGAGAAAGTGAGCTGCAGATCTTTTGAAACATTATCCCTACATATTATTTCATAGTTGCAGATATTATATTTTATTGCTCCTTTGGAAGCTGTAAAATACTTTACAAAACAAATGTTCTAAGGTTTCATAACATGTGTTACCTTCCTTTTCCTAATAACCCAGGAAAAAGTCATTGTACACTTTGTTTCAGCAGAAACACAAGGTAAGGCATAGAAGAATCAGAACTCTAACAGAGGTATAAATACTATTAAAAAAATCTATTTTTTAGATAAAAAGTCTATGAGCTGAAAAAATAAGTCTTGCACAAAACACACAAGAAACCTCAATTAAAATTTGCTTTGGCATGAAAAAGTATTAGATATATTACTGTCAGTTCAGAGGCATTTCTGTCCTTCAGAATTTTCCCCTCAAGTTCTGAAATTATCCACTAAAGTATTCTAGTTTAGCGGATAATTTCAGAACAGGAGAAAAAAATTCTATGACCATCTACTTTCTCTTCTCATCCAGTCACCAGTCTCATAAGAAGACTCCTTCACCACAGCAAGCTGGTAATATGAAATACATCCTTGCTTCTTTTTCCTGACCATTCAAAAGATCTCACCATTTACAAAGAGGTAATATTTCCTAAATGCTAGCTTGTAAAACAGAGAACACACTTTTGTGTGGGTTTAGATACAACTAAAGAAAGCTTTCACAAAGGCTGTGCTATGACAAATGCTACAAATCCACCCTGACAATACAGAAGGAGCAGCTGACGCATGTGCCTGCGCACCCCCACCCACAAACACAGAGTAAGACTCAAGTGATGACATAAACATGCAAAACAAAAGAAAATTAGACTGTCTGAATTCCTAGACCAGAGATTTATCCCAATTTTGTTTCCCTGCTGTACAACATACCAGACAGGAAATCTCCCACACTAAGCAGCAAGGTAAAGTGACAAAGCAGAATACAGAGACATACTACAGTTACTTAACAGTTTATCACCACATGTAGGTAATAGTACTTTAATTTTATTAATTCATGTTGGTAGATTATAAAGTATTTATACAGCTTTCGAGCAGAGATCACCAGTAAAGCTCTCAGTAAGGTATCAGACCTCTCAATTTGAAAATGTCTAGCTCCATCCATACTCAAAACCAGAATCTACTGATTAAAACTCCTAATTATGAGACAGCAGTGGCACAAAAGTACCACAGATTAATATACTAGCAGATACTCTGTCAGGATACAACTCTCGGTTCAGTCTTTAATGTAAAAATCTTTCCAATATGGCTAGTTAAGGTAGAGAAGTAGACAATTTAATGCTACAGCTCTAATCCAAGAGGAAAGAAAAAAGTGGCAAAGTGATTTTGCTGAACACCTAACTTTTAAACTTGACAAAATCCATGTTAAAAAGTCATGGTAATAATAAAGAAGGAAGACCTCACAGCAGTACAAACTTCAAATATGCATCCACCACTCACCCCTACAACATCTGGAAGATTATCTACAGATACAGAAACTCCTTGCTGTGACTTGCATCTACTTAAATGCATTTTCTCTGGTTTACACTGATCCAGAACTAAGATGACTAGAAAGCCATTTTCCCTATAGGAAATGGCACTGGTGGCATTGGTGGCATCAGTTCCTAGTGGACAGGTAATCTAGATTAACTAAAAGTGAGTTAAAAACACCTAATTTTCTTAAAAAAAAACCAAACGATAACACAATCCTAGTTTTCAAAGGAACAGAAGGTTTGCTTCATACTCTAAAAGAATTTCTTATAAATGCACGGAGCATTCTACATAAACAGCTTCAAGAATCCTGATCAAAATTAGAATTAATATTTTCAAATTGTTTAACCTAATCTTTCATCACTGAAAGAATATCTTAATAATCTGGCTATGATAAGATAGAAAAAATATAAAGATGAGGAAAACAATATTTTTTCACCAATCAAGGTTGCAAATCTGAGTGAGTGTTGAAAAAAATTGATATACTCATTTTGGACTGCCAGAGTGCTTTCTGGGCATGAAAGAGCTACAGTGGGTTTGGTACAAGACTCAAACAAAATGCTTCAAAAGCAAAAACATGCTGAGAATATATAAAAATTTACACTATGAAAAAGACATAGACCATATTCAAAAAGGTCTGAAATGTTATGGAGGTGAATTGACTTTGCTCTCTTCAGTAAAAGCACCCAGTTATTAGAAGTAGCAGGAAGAGATCCCACCAGCAAGCAAAGAAGGTGAGTGAGGTGCATTATGCTGCACCAGTCAGACAGAGCAGGACTTCCTGTTGATAAAGCAGTGAAATAAAACCAATCTAAGGCACACCACACAACACTCTGCCTCTGCACAGCTATTTGCTAGTTGTCAATTCACAAGTTTTTCTGAAGCCAGCGTGTCTACCAACAGCACACATCTGTTGTCTCAGACACCCACTGTTCTTATACTTGATCTTCAACTGCTGCAAGTGGAACAAACATTGTGTTTTTAATCAAACTGACCTTTTTTCCCTTACTGTTTTGCTGTACTAGGCATGCTTGGAGCTTTGAGCTAAATCTGCAATCTCAGTTCAAACCTTTAAATGGTTTTAGCCATTACCTAATAGAGACTCACTGTCCCCCTCAACTCCTGGGGTTCTGTTGATTATTCTGAAACAAATTCTTTGATCAAGTTTGCCAAAGGAACAGAAGAGCCAAGAAAACTAAAACTGAAAGTCTGTCATATATTCAACATGAGCATATCTTGATTATTGCAAAATACACTGTGTCACAAAGCACAATTTTTTCTCTGACACTGCTTAACATTACTTCCGGTTCATATACACACACACACATATATATATATATATATAATTATCTTAGGTTTTTTTAATGGATATTTTTGCATTTGAGACCTATGCCCCGAAGATACATACATATCCCCACTGATGAACATGACATAAACTAGATTATCTAAACAGTGGTTCTGGTATACACTTTTCACATATTAAAAACAAGGACTGCAAATATTTCAGCATACAGAATTTAGCTAAAAAATTGAGTTCAGACATTCACACTCTAAATGGCTGATCTACCTTGAGAGGCTTGAGAGCAAATGTTTTCTTCTATGCATTATTCTTGTAGATTAAAATCTGGACATCACTTCTTCTCCAATGTTCCACAGCAATTATCCTTCTACAAATGAGTAATAATTGGAAGAGTTTCTCCTTAAGGAAGTTCATTTTTGGTTCTCAACAGTCCTTCCTGTTTGGAAACCCATGAACCTCAGCACTACAGAAACAGGAATGACTTCTTTCCTCTTTTATGGTGTCAGCCATCATCTCTGGTCCTTGACTACTTCAAAGGTGTCTTACTGCTATAGAGGTTTCAAGGGAACTAACAGAGAACACCACCAAATCCCTTCCTCAATAATCTGCACGTTGGTGCGACAGGCTTGCAAAAACCTCCAAGAAAGGTCCTCCACACAACATGCCTCAGTAATGCACAGAAATTAATACAGTAACTACACCTTTGCCTTTCATTGTCAGCATGCAATGCAATTAAATAAAATAACTTGTTTCGAATTTTTCACCCCTTCCCTCTCTACAACACAACCAGACTGAAGCATTTTTGTCCACATTGCCTACAGAAGGAAACTGAATTTGCAAATAAAACCTACTCTAACAAAATTAGGCAGGAGATTGTATTTTGGCATGTTAAGACATTAATTCTCATCTCTGTCTGGTTTTCCAGCTCCCTTAAATCCCAGTTTTTTATTCCAGGAAGAAAAACCCCATGAATTCTAAGAAGTAATTGACAGCTTCTCCACAATTCTTTGCATTTGCTTCCATCTTAAATTGCTTTAAAAGTCCACATTATCAAAACAAAATCCCTGAAAATTTCTAGAGATAGAAGCATATAAATTGTCAACTGCAATATAAATTACATTGTTGTCTGTTTACAGGATTTAAAATATTTTAAAGCAAATCAGAAAAAATCCAGGGTTTTTTTTACTTTACAGATGCAGATGGAAATGAGTTACATTCATTCACAATGTATCTTTTAATGCTTTATCACATTTCATCCAGATAATAATTTTATATGTTGCCTGTTGTACTTCATATCTTTAGGAAGAACCATTATTAGTTGCATTTTTGCTGGCACCAAAACAACTCTTACTCTCTAACTTGTGGAAAAGTGGCTTCATTCCCATTTCTAATTTCAGAGTAGAACTGATTATGACTGGGTTATGAACCCATATCCTACAGAGCGCCAATAAAAACATAAATAGGAAAAAAGTTTTTATAAAGAACTTTATAATAATATTTTAAATAAGATTCTGCTGGCATCTGTAATTTTGCTAGAATGTTTACAACTCTACAAATCTTAGAAACCTAAAAGGAGCACAGGCTTTAACTTCTTGCACATTTACTGCTGATAAAAGATACAGCATTTATTTAAGTCTTTCAAAAACTATTCTTGTTCTTCAAAGATCATCAGTATCTAGAAAGAAAAATCTTGATTAAACAATAGATGCTCTGTCAATTTATCTTCTCCAGTATGTTTAAAATGCTACGAACTAACTTGCTAAAATGACAATATTGCATTATAAAATTGACATATATAGAATACATAGACCAAAAAAGGAATCTCAGGCATTTGTTCTTGGTTGCTTGTTTTTCTTCATTTTAAACGCAATGATGTTCTTTCTTTAGTAGGGAAAAAAAACCCCAAACACAAAAACCAATGAAAACGAGTTCAAGCATTGTCTTGCCAAGAGTCTTCTTTCCATTCAAGCCTTTCAATGACCTTTTCTTGAAGAAAATGGCATTTCAGCTTTCATATAACCTTATTTTTTAACATCTCTGTCTAGAGTTTTTAGCCATCCTGCCAAATAATGACAAACAAAATGTTGTTAATTTTTTTGTTTTGGGTTTTCTTTGTTGTTTTTTTTGATGGATACACACCCAGAAACAGATATGATTTAATTAATTTGACAGACAAATTTGTGACACAGCCATTCAAACGAGGAACCCTGAAAGGGACAGTGCCTTTGTCTGTCACCAATTTCCACAGCATTCACCATATGGGATGTAATGGCATTCAAAAGCACAGAGTGGCTTGGCATGCAGCAAAACTATTGCTGCTTTTTGCATTTCAGGTATATGAATTATACCAACCAAGTCTTGCATTTAAATTACCTCCCAAGTTTAGAATTGGATTAATTTATACATATACACAGTCTGTGCTCACATACACTCAATTTCTCCATTCCTGCTAATCAACTAGTCTGTGAACCTAACCTTGAGCATGTTGTTTCTAAGGCATTTGATCATTCTGGATTATTGATGTGTGCCTCCTGTTTCATGCCACTAATTTTAATCCCATCCATTATTTTATATGTATTTCTGTAAAGCTCTCACTAGTTAACAAAGAGTTTAGTTTTGAATCTACTGGAGCTAAATTTGGGGGAGGAAAAAAAAACACAAGAGAGAAATTATTTCTCAGTTATAGCTACAAATCAGCAGTAGAAAATAAAGATACTTCAAAATCATCATTCTCATGAAGGCCATGAAATAAAAGCAAAGCCACTTTGTTTGGAACCTCTTGTCACCAATATGTGATTTTTCTTTGCATTGAACATTGTGAATGAGACTATATTAATTAACATGTACAGCCTTGATGAAAATTTTACTACGAGATATGACTACATTTTATTCTTCTGAAGCAGGATATTGCATTTTCTATGTAGTGCAGATAGCAAAGTCACTCTAAAACACTTGATATTAAAACACGCTGATTTAAAACTGAAATAATTTACTGCAAACCCAGTTTATTTAGCAGAGTTCAAACACTACCAACTAAACTGTTTTCCTGCAGAAGAGTTACTAAAGGGAAAGTCTCTTTAAGACTAATAAAGCCTAATTTCTCAAAGTAATAAAATAAGATACTATTCAGTAACAAAAAAAAAAAAAAAAGGGGGATGATGCTTTTGCTGTAAAGACAAAGGGGCAGAAAAATACACAAGTGTTCTTTTATTATACAAAATAGTATATTTAGTGAGTTTTTTTCCACAGAGTCTCAAGTATTTTTTTAATCTAATTTTATAAACTTCCCACAGCACAGTTTCATCAGCTCTCTAAGGAGTAAGAGTGTTTCTAGATGCTTCTAAAGGCACAAAGCCCCTTTCCTGTATGGCTCCTCCATCCACCCCATGCACCTGGCCTTATCCAAGTGGTGCCCTGCTCTCTGCTTTTTTGGCAGCCCCTCTCTGTTTATTCAGTCCTTGCAGCCCAGTGGGCACCCTGTCCATTTAGAGTTTTCTTTGGATAACAGCTCCAAATGCTGGCAACTATTTAGAAAGCACTATCATTGCTTAACACCAATGTCTCTCTGAGCTAGTAAAAGAAAGAGGTTGTGATTTTCATCTTCATAAAGGGACCTTTCTGGTCCCTAAGGATTAAATCACTGATGTGGGGGTACCTAACATGTACCATCTTGGGAGAATCCTCAGTCAAAGTAAATGCTGTTCTTGCTCATGGCTGAAAGACCCTGCGTGAAACCTAAGTGGCAAACCAACTTTAATATGTTGTGATTTGCATTTTGTTTAGGTTAACCTTTAAGAGAGAGGACTCCTATATTCCTTGTAAAGCACAATGCATGTTTACAGCACAAGAAAATCAGTGTTACTACTGCCATTCATTTTAAATAGCTATTCCTGGACCAACTCTTAGTATTCTAAACAACTACGCCACATAGTCTCAAACTGATACTGTTTGCTTCTGGGAATATGATTAGTCCTCTTCAGTAACAGATGAGATAGCAGTCAGACTTATGGATCCTTATGGAAACAAAACTTCTGCAGTCAGGTGCTTTGTGTGGCCACTCATCCACTCCAGCTTCCCCTCAAAGCAATTTGGCTTTTCAGCTCAGTAGCTGATTCTGATCCGACTGGGAGAGAGAGGAATTGACTAAAATTTTTGCCTTCTTACATATTTAATGAAAATAAACCACTTGGCAGAGGAAAGAAATTATGTGCAAATTTTGTGCCAAAGAAAGGTGCCACATGTGACACAGCTCTTGCTGCGCATCAGAAATCCACGGAAGAGGAACCTGCAATACACCACAGCAGAAGAAAAAACATCAGACTGAGCTCTGATCATCTTAAGGCACCAAAACACAAAACAGAAACATAATGTCATGTTTTATTAATTTTGCTGCTTAAGGGGCTACCTGTTCATTAAAATCACACTGAGGGAAAGCCATATGAGCGGTGACTGAGGGCACTTGGTCTGTTCAGCCTGGAGGAGACTGAGGGGAGACCTCACTGCAGTTACAACTTCCTTGTGAGGGGAAGAGGAGGGGCAGGCACTGATCTCGTCTCTCTGGTGACCTGTGACAGGACCTGAGAGAACGGCCTGAAGTCGTGTCAGGGCAGGTTTAGGTTGGATATTAGAAAAAGATTCTTCACCCAGAGGGTGGCTGGGCACTGGAACAGGCTCCCCATGGCAGTGGTCACAGAACCAGCCCGACAGAGCTCAAGAAGCATTTGGACAATGCATGCACATGGTGTGACTCTTGGGGCTGTCCTGTACAGGGCCAGGAGCTGGACTCGATGATCCTTCTGGGTCCCTTCCACCTCAGCTTATTCTGTGGTTCTGTAATTCTCTGCTTGTCCAACATATTCTGCATTTTTTTAATTGCTAACTTTATACACAAGGAATAGGATTTGGAGAAGAGAATAACTAATATTGTCTTGGAGTCTGTCAGTAAACACGAAGTAAGGTTGTAGCTGCCAAATACCTTTGCAAAATGTGAGGCAGTAACTCCTGTTCAATTAATGTAGAGGTCACAGCAGAAATACCTGTTTGCCAAGAAGCAAGTTCCCCACCATGCCTATGTCCAGCCAAGCCCAGCAAGAGGGTTTGCTCTGCATTCACCTGGCACTTCCAGGAATTTTAGAGGCCTTAACAATTCTCTTCCACTGAATTTCAATGGATTCTTTGTGCCTTGCTTTACAAAGATTAACCTGCACAGTCCACATGCTAGCCTAGAACCATAAATGGTGATATCCAGTACTAGATCCTAACCTCATCTTTAAAAAATATGAGACCTCCAGCTGTTAGCTGTCATTGCTCCCCAATTCCCCAATATATGTAGAGAGTTTGGATCATCAGGAAGTATCAGGAGAAAAAAGGGAACAGTCATATCGCAGGGTATCAGCTACCTGTTTTTTTCTTACTCTGAAACCTTGGGTAGTTGGTTATCAATGAGATCCCAGCAACTCCACAGCAAACGCTCCTCACAGACCAAACACAGAAACTATGGAGATGGTCTGGGTCAATTGGTTTCCAGCATGTTGCGTATTTTTATTTCAAACAAAACATTTTCATGTTTTTTTAAACTACAAGATATTCAAGATCTGGAGTGGACATAAAAATTCTCATAGAAATTAAAAAAAAATAAATTTTCAATTCCTAATTTAATCTGGAGAAATATTAATTGCAGAATCGTTTCTGAATTATGTAATTTTGAAAAAGTCCATGGGAATGCTGTTGGATCTCCAAAGGTCCAGCTACCAAATTTATGGATGTTTCTGCTCAGTGGGCATCCCTTCAGCTTGTCTCCAGAGAGGTCCACTAAGGAAATACAGATGGCAAATGGCAAACTGAAAGCACAGGGACCTGAGGAGGCAGACAGACAGCAGGACAGAATGGTGGTACAGTCATCACCCATCTGTGTTCCTTGCAACTGCAGGATGATAAACAGTTCCTGCTGCACTTCCTTGTGGTTTCCCTCTAGAAACAACTACTAACTGAGATCAGTAAGTTTAGGAAGAGTAGAAACTGCCAAACACACACACTATTTTCCCAGAACTCTATGCTGAATGACACTTGATTGGTATTTCACAGCATAACATAAAAAATGCTACAGTTTTTAGGTTATTTTCCTGATCTAAGAAATCCTCAATACTCTTACAGCAGCACCTGCCAGGAAAACATAGGCATATTTAAGGGTATATTTTTTCAATGAATATTTTTTTTGTATTTTTCTATGAATATTTTTTTTTGCATAGCTTCAAAAAGCTTCTTCGTGCTTAAAACTGTGACTACTTTAAATGAATCATAAAAGTTAGTGGTTGTTGTACTGGCTTCTCAAGCTGTTATTTTATGCCTCAAGCCAAATTTAAAAGAAGAAACACCAGTGTGTAACATCAACTTGTCTTCAATTACTGGCCTGCTTTATTTGCATTCACTCAGCCAGGAGTTGTGAAATGTTAAACAACCTGAAGAATATTCCTAACTTGCAGAAACTTTGCTTTAAATTATCCTCTGATTAGTAGCATAATAAAAGTTTCTTTATCTTAAAAGTATTTCAGGCACAGATAAAAACAAAATTGTTAAAACGTTACATCTTACTTCTAAACACAAAAGTATTACTACACGCATTGTTTTTCAGTCCAAAAAGAGGAAAAGAGAGAATGGCTGGTTGGGAATTTTTAGTAAATATTTCTCCTGAAAAAAACATACTGATTCGCAATCATCCAAACTTTCATCAAAGGAAATGATTGATTTTATTTCTGCTTCACAGGAACGTTGAGAAGTCTGCAAAGCAATTTGATTTCAGGTGAGAAAATCCTCTTAATGAAGTTAAGCTTGGTATATTAAAAAAAAGATGTATGAAGGAGTTAACACTGAAGCACAGTATTTATCTAAGACACATTTTTACCTTTGATTTAGAAAGCAGTGCACACCAACTCTTTGCTGCAATTTGGGATGGGGTTTTTTAAATCCCACATTTTCACAAGACAAAGAATATTGTCTCTACCAGCTTTGACTGCCAATGGCCCTTTCCACACCATAGTCTGTGGAGATTTGGGTGTGCCTATACTGCTAAAGACAAGGTGGCCAGGAAGAAGCCTTGGGCACCGCACTCCTGGACACTTCAGCTGTTCAGCCTCCAGCTCTGTTTTGCTCTTTGTCTTCAGGAACAGTTTGCTCCCACAACCCCTCATTTTTGGGGAAAAGGACACCAGATCGATACAGTGGCCACAGGATTGGTTCATGTGCTACTTAACAGGTCTAAAAACATGTGATTTAAATTTTGTGCTAAAAAACCACAATTCTGACAGCTGCAACACAGTTTTCTCATTCTTTCGGATAGTCCGGTAAAAAAATCCAAGGCATATGTGTAAGGACTATCACTTGATGCCCAGAAGAGATCCACAGCCAAGTACAAGACAGGATAGATGCAGTCTGTTACCTCTGGGGCAAGTTAGCCCTCAGTGATGTGGAAACGGGAAATCCCACATCAAGATTTCACCTCAAGATCAGGAGCTGCTACTTTAACATGTTTGTACAATGTACTTATGTACAAAAGCTCTAGAGTCCACCAAAAGGTGGGTCTGCAGTTCGCTGGAACTGATTCACTTGATGGTGCTTCTGGATGCATTTAGCATGAGGAATAACCCAGCATGCTCACATTGCACTGGCACAACTATCCAGTGTATGGCTGCTAGGGCAAAAGGAAAAACAATAGAAAAGAAGGCAAAGCTTAAAATGTAAAGGAGATGTCAAAGTCTTGAAAGCTACAGTGCAAGGGATAAATGTTCATTCCCACCAATATTCATTTTTAAAAACTACAGTGCATGGGTTTTAGAATGATATTTTTATAAACATTATCTCCTGCATTTTTAAAAATAAACTAAGAAATGCCACAGCAATTTCCCCAAATTTCAGCTTTGGCTTTATTCTTCTACTCTCTGTGTCTCCAATGTCACTTCATTTTTCTTCTCTTGGAAATTCAAGATGTTGTCTATGTCATTTACTGGAATTGTAGGGAATGCATTTAGTGTTATTATCTGCGTAATTGGATTAGAATATGTATTTTAAATGAAAGAAATTGAATAATCTAGCCAACTGTTTAATACAATTTTGCAGTACGTATATTTCAAATGGAGTATTTTTTTTTAAGGTTTTTTCTTTTTTTTTTTTACAGAAGGAAAAAATCACATGTAAAGGATTTTTAGTAGGGGAAATAAACAAGACTCAAAAGACCCTCTATTTAAAAAAAAAAAAAAAAAAAAAGTGAAGATACATAGCAGGGAAAAAGCCTAGCCATAACTGAAAACATAGTGAACCAAACCCAGCATTCACATCACTACAGACTAGACTGACTGCCCAGATTTGAAGTGACTACCACAACACCAGCAGAACAGCAGCCTGAGAGCACCAAAAAGCAAGCCTGGTTTCACACACAGCCACACCTTGGTAGACATTTCCTGGTACCTTCCAGAGAAAACCACACCTGCACTCAGCCAAGGGCAACTGATGTGGGACATCAGCTCTCGAATGAAGCCAATAAAACTGGGGCAGACCTCAGAAAACAAATCTAAAGAAGACTAAAAGTGGATTCTGGGCTTCTTCAAAAAAGTAAATAATAAATGGGTTTTTTCCCCTATGCCTTTAAATGCTATACACTTCTCTTAGGAGGCAATATTTTCAATAAATGGATGAATGTGATTTTGTACTCTGGGAATAGATAGATTTCTTGTATTTCAAGGAAACCAATACTACACATTGTGGCACTTAATCTCTCCCTAAATTATTACCACTACGGATTTTACTCCATTATTTACACACAAGCAAGTAGGCACTTAATCATGTTTGATGCAGTTAAAAACTGTATGTTCAACAGAATCTTAGTCTTCAAACATAAACTTCTTTTGGATACTTTTCCATTTTAGTGAGACAATTAAAGTCAAACTGCTTTTCTCTCCCTGTGACAGATTGAAACCCAGTTTTTAGGAGCCAGGAATTAGCACCACTGAAAAATTCCTGGGAGAAGCTGCTGGTTTCAGTCCTGTTTTCAATCAGCACCATGCACCCAACTGCAGTGCCACTAATCAACACACTTTTTAGCAGGATAATCATGCAAACCTGGCTACACAAGCTACAGAAACAAAACTCACATTCAGCAACAATGTCCCAGGACAAGGCTCCAGAAAACAGAAATTTGTGGAATTTAATGACAATGCTGGTTCTACATAACTACTTTGAGCTTATACAGGACACTGACATTTCCAGGAATGTCCATCTGGCATATTTCTTATCAATCAAAGTTATAATTATTAAAAGAAAAAATATACAAAATTAAAAAAGGAAGAATAAAATAAGAAGCATAATCTCATAATTATGAAGGAGCTCATCAGAACAAATACAATCATAACTCAAAGTTAAATGGCATTATTTTTTTTCCAAACAATTTTTAAACCCTCCCTTGTATTTCTGTATTTTGTGTGCCTGGAAAGTTGCACAAAACATGTCGCTTCAGGGCTGCACCTAATTATATTGGGCATCCAGAAATAGGTGCATCTGACTCAGAATTTCTGCATGCCTTGCCAACCAATCAAACCATAAGAAATGCAAACTATGCTTAAATTAAGCAATAAAACACTGCAAGTTGCAAGTTGTAACGTATTAGCATACACCACACTGCGAGGAAGAACTTCACAACAGGAAACAGTTTCAAAGTCTATTTGTACCCAGTACCACCAAGAGTATCTTCACAACTCTGACTTTACACAATTTGAGTCAGAGGACCAACTATTCCACACTGAATATTACAGAAGAGGATTAAACATCAAATGAGGGTAAGTGCACTAAAGCAGTGATATCTTTAATTACCAGCTGTTAACTACCACTTTTTAAAACCTCTATAAATGCAAGGTTTTGTCATTTGATGTTCATACCTCTCTGTAGACAATCTTCCAGCCAGATTTAATTTCTTTAACAACTGATAAACAATGGGTACAAAACCAGACATAGGTAGCTGCAGCTCATGCTAAGAATTTGTCTTTCACCTTAAGCTAAAATGATGAACTTGGGCACTGTATTTTGCAGAACAGGTGGGCAATGGACCAGAGAGATGACCCCAAAAACCCCATGCCTGCCTGGGACTGTTCACTCAGAGACATCTTGAAAAAAGCAAGTGCAGCTGAGCTGTTTTATTTTACTCTTCACAACACTACACGAGCAAGTTATGTAAACCAGCTGGACCAGATATGGTCCCAGAGATTTCAAAAGAAAATATATTTCATGAGAATGTTACGGTATTTGTTTTCATGCCTCAGGAGTGTTATTAATAATTAGCAATTTACTAGAAAATGCACAAAACCAACCAGTAGATTAATCCACAGATATTTTCTGCTTAAAAGCTAAAAATTAATCCTAACCATTAGAGAATGGTCTGAGAACTATAAAGCAATTACAGTCATTGATAAGCACTGCATACACAAGCAATGATGACAGCAATTAAAGGAGAGACTGCTAAGCAATCCATGCCAATTTTGAGAACTTTCCACTAACAGCTGCTGCTCCACAGCAGTCCAGTCATTTGACTGACTTGTAAGGTCATTTTCTAAATGGGAAGTGATAAGACTTAAGCTGGAGTTGCAAGGAGTTCTTTTAGTTGACAGCTATGTGTCAAGCAACGCGGCAATAAGTACCAAGCAATGGGGCAACTCAACATCAACAGCATTAATACACATGGGTTTTTAGATTGATGATATAAGGAACAGTCTTCATCAATGTTCATTATGGAGCAAACTGCTATTAAGCACTGCTTTGCACAAATGCTGCAAATATAATATACAATTAGTTATCAAACTAAAATACATTTAAGAGTTATTTGAACAACTGAAATATTTCCTATTCATTTTACATTAGAAACATATCCAGATCTCCATGGCTGTAAAAGAACAATAATTTCCAGAAATTAATAAAAATGTATGTAGAATAATAGGTTATTTTGTACCGTATCATTTCCCAAATTCTATGGCTACTTTTCAAGACAAAGTATTTTGCCACTTGCAGTCTCTGTTACTCATTGTAAATGATTAAAGCAAAAATGTAAAAACATTGTCTACAGCGTACTGTGATACACTGCAGCTGCAGGTGATTTACCACATAAAACACCACAGTTCACACTGCACAAGCAGTCACTCATGAGGCTGCACAAGACAAGATGATGTGGGGTTGATAGAAATGCGTGCAATTAAAAAAAAATTACACAGCAGTCCTACAAAATTCAAGACTAAGAAGGTAAAGCATCCAATTACTTTACTGGCATTTTGCTTGAGTAAGAGCTTCTGGATTGAGCCTGGAATTAATGTCTAGTAAACAGCTTTAGAATTTGGCCTGCTGTTTGTACCTGCTAAAGACTTCTTTATCCAAAAGTACTAGTGTTTGACTCAACAAAATATAAATCATGTTCTCTGCCTTTATTAATGGCTACGGCAATATACGTCAGCACTTTTATATACACATATATACCTATACACATTTATAAATATCTACATGCTTGAATGCATCAGAGAGTTTTCTGAAAGCCAAAACAGTGTGAGGTAAATGCCAGGACGGTGCTGAAATTTCAAAGGAAAAAACCATGGTGCTAGAAGCTGTGCTCTTTTCACCCTCCGCAATGTCCACGGGATCCTCTTAAAAGGGTGACCATTAGGAAGCCTTTGGATTCCAGTTCCTTGGTCCTCTGAGGGACAGCTTGAGTTAATCAGAGAGCACACAGGTAAAAAAAGATCATTTGTCCCTTAGGAAACCAACTGGACACAAGCAAAAGAGAAAATTGACTGGCAGAGTAGCTAAAAAGCCACTCAAGTGGGAGTCCTTATATCTTAATTTTGAGTGGTATATTAGAAACCACCTGATATATGCAAAGAAGTAAAACAATCTTTTCTTCACCTTTCCTTTGGAAAAAGAATCTAGAAGCACTTCAGACTCAAAAGTTTGACATGACTCTCCACATGGAGAAAAGGAAAAAAAAAATCCAGTGGGTTTTGTTGGGGGTTTTTTTGTGATTTTGCTTTTATTTTTTTCCCTCAGGATACAAGAGCTGACAGTCTTATTTGCTATGTCTTTGGGGAAGACATAGCAAAGGTTTGATTTAATAAACACAGAGTATTGAATGATCCAATGACAGAAACAGCAAGCACAGTGGACTCAGCCTATCTAGACACCCATCTACCTTAATATAGATAAATTTTAAACACCTATCATCCAGATGTTAGTTTGTAAGATAGAAAAACTATTTAAGCCACTTAGTTGAAAAGATCTGGACTGGTGTTTCATCTAAGGTTGCGAGCAAAAATACTCTTTTTAGTTTTAGAGGTTTTGTAGAACGTCCCAAAAGACACAGTGACGATATCAAAGCAAAATGATCAGCTGAAATTAGTTAAACTATCTCAAGATCATTAAGTCCATCCTCATTCCATACTAGAGATTGCAAAAGTACACAGATGTAGGAGTGCGATTTGGGAGAAAGAGCTCCTTAAAAACATACCAGAAAATGAACAAACTACTCCAATTCATGTGTACCTTTCTCAAAGATTGTCAAGCCCTAGGATTTTGACGGTGACCTGTTTCAATGAACCCTTGAGACTGACTTCATTATGCTTTTCTATGGTATCCCATCGACTGTTTTCCCCATATTTTTACCAGTCTCTTTCAGCAACTTAATTTGGTGTTTCTTTTAGCTCCCAACCATGGAGAAAATTGTAAAACTAGGTGTATCTTTAGCACTAATAATTCACCTGCATCCTAGTTTCCCCTGCCACATGCTGAGAATCTGTGTTGCTGTTCTGCTCGTTCTTCCACCAGTCATCAATTTCTCTAATTCAGTACCTTCAGACAAAGAAAAATAATGTAGGAAGGAGACTCTCATCAACTGTGTGATAATTAAACTTCATAAAATTTTTATACAGTGAAATTCCCAGCTGATGCAACAGTTCGGCATCTGCCAACATTAGTGTCACTTTCAAAAAGTGACTGCAAAAAAACTTCAGAGGTTTAGTTACAGGTTTACTGAAGCAGGGTTTAGTTGCAGTAAGTTAGCAATGCACCCATGTTAGTCTACTGCTGTCAGTAGTTTACTGGTATATGAACAGCATTTCTAACACATGCTGCTGAGGCTGTCAGACCCAGCAGTTCCATTTGCTGTTTCCTTCCTCTTAACGAGTCATGAAAAGCTGACTTTCTGTTTTTATTTTTCACTTATAAATGTAATTTTAGAAGTTAACCAGCCAGACACTTTTTACAGCTAATGAAAATTATGAGAAATAATTTTCTCCCCAGAAAAGGAGGGAGTAGTAAGAGGAGCTGCTGAGGAGCAGCGGTTGTACAGCCACAGGGACAAGCACTCAGACCATATTGCTGAGTCGAGACTGAAGGAGGTTGCAAGAACCAAAATATTAAGAGTTTGCCCAATAATTTGAGCTGTGGTGACAGATAGGTCATACCTTTGAGATATTAGGTAGACAGAAATCATGTTAGGAATTACAAAGGTCCATCTCAGCAATGATGTCTGGGTTACCATCCTGAATGAAAGACAGTGACAATTGTTGTCTGCAGTAATTTAGAAAAATGCAGGATTATTTAAATACTCAGATTATTTAAACATGAATTTGTATATTCTGCATTTGTTACCTGAAAGAAATTTGCAGATTAGTAAGTGACATCCTCCAGAACTGTACTTCTATGTGTCATCACTTTCACAAGGTATTCTAACAATTTTCCAGTATTCTTCATTAATGATTGTTTTTAATCAAATTAACATGCTAACGGTTTTTTAGAACATGCAACCAGCAGTTCCCAGGGCTAGACTGCAAGATAACAGTTTTATTCTCCCGCCAGAAAACAGTATGAACTATATGTGTAGTGATTTGTGGCTGCCACCTGCACACCCTCTAGAGGTAGGGAAGGCAGCCCTCAGTTCAAAATTAATCCATAGATCCATACTTGGAACAGCATAACCTGCCAAGGTCACATATCCATTACAGTAAGCCTCACGTTTAAAGACAAGGCCGAAAGACAGAACTTTATTACTGAGCCATCTCAAAATACTGACTACAGCAGATACCCTGCAGGGTCGTAAGGCTTGACTCTGTGATACACGCTGGACTGTGATGAAGGCAGTCACTGGTTCACTGCAGGATGCTAAATATAGGCTGGGAGATGAATGGGCCTCCCTAATATACTGACCCCGTTTCCAAAACCAAAATACACTTCAGATCTCTTGACTGACTCTTCTGTAAATTGCTTCTAAATCTTTATAACTGTTCGCATTTTCAGCCAGGATCATTTTCATTTAACTCTTACTTCATAGAGATTTAGCTCTTCTATATTTAAGACAGAATACAACATTTTTATGGATTAATAAGCCTGAAAAACACAATCAAAAGTTCATAAAATAATATTTCTTAAATAACTGAGCACTCTGCCAGTAAATTTTATTTTCCAGATACAGATCTTATATGAAATGTCACTGTTTTATCTTAACACATCTGAGTTTTCAGTCACTATCCATTATATTATTTAACTCCAAAAGTTGGTGATAAGCCAAAAAAATGCCATGACCTTTCTTTGTGGTGAGATAATTTACAGATATGGGCATTTGAAAAAATCCTGGAGAGCAAAATCATACAAAGGATTTTTCCAAGTAAAATACTTCTGTTCTGACACTTACTGGTGTGGTATTGTGCTCAGTTTGGTACAGTTACTTCAGATACAGCTTTCGCATTCATGAACAGCAGCAATAACAAGATTTAATCTAGTATTATACTTCTAGATGTCTTTTATATTTCATGAGTATTATTAACTCAGTTATTGTTTCAAAAAAAAATTCCCCAGACAAGAGTAAGACTGACTGAATCCCTTTCTGCAGAAGAAGTCCCCGAGGACTGCATTTCTCACCAAGTTTCTGAATACCACAGGATATTTCAGATGCATCTCCCTGGGTTTCCCTCCAAGTGTAGATGTGGCCATGCTGGAGGTGAGAGATTGGACTGCGTCTTGCTGTCCAGCTGCAGCCCTTCCCATGAAGTGACCTGTAAGAGTAGCTAAGAAGTGAACTAAGCTCCAGCAAAGAGCGGAGCCAGATGGAAATAAACTAGCTGAGGCTCAGCTTCAGTAAGATTTACATGAATATTTACCAAAGGAAAAGCAATCAGGAACACAATCAGGTAGTGAACAAAATTTTCACGTTGTGATATTACTGATTATTTCCTCAGATCTGCATACAGGGTTGAGACATTGGTGGAAGAAAAATGTGAAGATCAATACCATGTTTCATTTATATATAAATCCAGTAAATTGACTCATACTGTTGCTTCAGCTTTTTCTCTACAGAAAACAGGTAAAAAAAGAGGAAAAATACTAAAATATTTTAATGAAAATACTAAAAACATTAAAAACATATTATTAATTGAAGATAAACACATTTCTAACCTGAAATATATATTACTATATATAGTATCAATCAAGTACTGTTATAGTCAAGTAGACATTCATAAATTCTCCTTCCCCACAATGATTTTGTTCCCACCTTCTCCTGTCTCTGCAATTCCACAAATGCTCTCACCATAATTCTCCCCATGTAATACCTCCAAACAGAAAAATCTCATGCAGAGTCCCCACACATAATGTAGGAGAATTGAAGATTTCAGATTAGGCCTTCCTCTCTCCATAAAAGACTTTTCTCAAGTATAACTTCAGAAGCTTTATAAAATCTCTCTAATTCAGATGGGTTTTTGCCATCATTCCTGTAGGAAAGATAGAGCTTTTATCAATGCTCGGTTTGATGGTTTCTAGTAATTACTCTGTAAACACCTAAATCTATTAATAACACCAGTAAAAAGTATGTCTATAAGCATTTTCAGGATGAAAATCAAAATTTCTTCCAAAGGCTATTTGTAATCCAGGGCCATCATCTGTCTCATTGTATCCTACAATAATCTATCAACTCCAATACCCCACCCAGCAAACAGATTGTTCGCAAAGACAAATCACGAGTTCAGTCAGCAGTCAGTGTGACCTTTGAGGAAGGACAACTTTCCAGACAGAATCTCAACCAGCAAATGAAATCACTTGTTTCTAAGCTTAAGAGGAAAAAAATATATCTGCTTGAGCAAATTGTATTATATAAAAATTTACTACACCCCCAGACATAAGCAAAGCTGTTCATCTAAATTCTGCTTCATCTTCAGCCTGCAAATGCAGTTGGGACATATGAAAGAGAGAAACCTGCACAGATTCAACAACTAGAAGCTGAATAAATGGCTTGAGAGCACGCATACTCAGTGCAACTAACCACAGACACACTTGAAGTGTAATGGAACCTCCTCGAAAAAGCAACATTTTATTAATATTTCTAGTGAACATGAGTAGGTGTGGCCAAAGGTATGAGAAAAGGATGATGAAGAGAGGTGGGGGTTGGTCTCTTCCAGGTAAGAAGCAATAAGATGAGAGGAAGTGGCCTCAAGATGTGCCAAGGGAGGCTGAGACTGGATATTAGGAACAATTTCTTCACAGAAAGGACTGCTAAGCATTGGAACAGGCTGCTCAGGGAAGTGGTTGAGTTCCCATCCCTAGAGGTAGTGAAAAGACCTGTGGTGGATATGGAACTCAGGGACACGGTTTGTGGGGGATTTGGCAGTGTTAGATTTACGGTTGGACTCTGTGATCTTAAATGCCTTTTCCAACGTAAACGATTCTACGATTCTATGCTTCAAAATTCTCATTACTACATTCAGAAGAGTCTGAAAGACAGCGCTAAGAAAAATCCCTCCCACTGCATGCACAGGCTCTTCCTTCCTCCCTCCCTGTTGCACAGATGCCTGCAAGCAGCTCGTTCACACACGGCTTTTCACTTCCTGCCAGATCCTTTTGCACGGAGCTGCAAAGAGCAAGACTCTGCTCCTTCCTGTGGCAATGGTTCTTCTGGTACATGTGAACAAACCTGGCTCTGCAGATAAGTATCAACTGCACAGAGACAAAAGCAGAAAAAGAGACTTCTTTCCTCCTAATGGATTTAGAGACTTCTAATCTCAGTCAGCATAACTTTCTTGGATGTAAAAATAGTTTTTCAAGCTGATGAATTAGTTGTATGGTTTTCTGGAATTGTGGCAATTCCTATTCTCCAGTGCTGGGCCACCAGAAGGGAAGAGGATATCACCTGCTTACCAGCCTGGCAGTAGTGTGGATGCCATGCCAGCCTCATCATGCCACCTTCGGCTGAGCCATCACCTGTCATTTCTCCTATGACAGGACAGTGTCACCATTAAAAAGATGCAGTTACTGGTACAGACTTTTCTCACAGAGAGACTGACACACATTTTCAAACTCACTGCCAAGGATCAGTGGCCCTCCATCCCCATTACCTACAGAAATTAATCCAAAACAGTATTTCATCTTAATTTTCCCACAAAAGACCCTCTCAAGTATGTCAGGACTCTTACACATATTCAGAAAGGTCCCAGCAATTACTTTTAAAGGTACTCCTGTCACAAGAGCTTTGAAGGGAAAGATTTGTGCATTTGCTTCTAATGGGTAATTCTCAGGTACTGCGGTTATGGATGAGTTTAGGCCACGTAAAGCAATTAAATTTAATGCCCTAGGAAAAGTTAGATGCTATTTCTGACTGAATGACCTCAAGAGTGTGTGCAAGTGTTCTAATATAACACAAGTGAAACAGGAGGTATCTGACTGTGTTTAGTAGTATATTTTTTTCTCAAAGCATAAAGATTTTTTCTCTTGGTTTGGTCATATTTGACTCCTGGCACCAGTCTGTTCCTTCTATATGGTATCAGGTGTGACTATAATAAAAGAATTAAAACTCTACAGAAATCTCAAAAGGCATTAATATGTTTGCTTGATCAAACTACAGAGTCTCAAAGCAAGAAGGAAGCCAAGACAAACAGGAATATATTGCTTAAATCAAGATGTGGGCAGGTACTGAACTTCCTTTCTTCATTATTTCTAATCAGTTTAAGAGCATGATTCATTTGTTAAACTTCATTCTATACAAGGGGGGAGAAAAAAGTGAATTACTCTTTGAATGCACAATAGAATAATGAAAGGAAGCTGCAGGTACTTCATGCCTTTGAAAATTATTCACTCTTCAAGAAAATGCTTAGAGACACATTTATGTCCATCTCTGTTAAGGAAAACACACACATTTATGTTTAAGATTTTCTTGGATGAAGTCTAAACAGAAAATTTTGGATATGTCTGGCTGGAGGTCTGTGTCCACCTCTGAATCACTGGACCAGACTGTATATATTAAGAAATAATCACATAGTCTTTCAAGCAGAAGACACTGTCTGAGACTACACTTCAGTGCCCAAAATGATGAATGTTTTGCTGAGCTTCCTGTAACACAATTACACTGCAACTCAAACAGCTATCACAAGATAAATCTAATGCTCAACAGAAAATTGAAAATATTTCTTGATTAGGTACAGCTGACCTATAAGACAGCCTTTGAACTTTTAATTAATATCTTTAAAGGAAGGGGGGTTTTGCACATGAAAGGGCAACTCCTTAAAATTATTTTGCAATTGATAAACTGTACAGTTCATGAATTTTCTACCTTAACTGACTGGTGGTGGCAATCCCTTGGGTAATCTGCATCTGCTGTTTTACAGGAAATGTGTAAAACCAACTTATAAAAATAAATAAAAAATGTCACAGAGAAAAGAAGAAAGGGAAAAAAAAATTGCAAGTCTCCCTAAACTCAGTATGGTTTCTATAACACATTTACAAGTGACTCTCAATGCACCAGCATTAATTAAAAAAGAATGCATGCTGTATTGTGTAATGGTTTGTAATGGGAAAAAGCAACATTTATTGTGAAATAAACATCTCCCTCATTAGGAATAATGTAGTAAATGATGTCTACCATGAATACATATGAAAGATGTTTTGTTAGACAGTATTATTCATGCTTTGTACTCCATCTTTTCTACCTGTGAGCAGGAGACTCACTTTTACTTCAATTAAAATCACTTGCAAATTTCATTAATTTTCACCAGACACTTATGTTAATGAAAATATGAACCATATAAGAATGTTAAACACTTGGCAAATAAGTTTTACCTTTGAATTAGTAAGAAATAACTACCTTAGCACAGTGAGATTTATTTGCACTGTCAGCAATTTACATAGTCTAGAATTAAAGGTTTTCCTTCTATATATTTTCTCCATAAAAAGAAGATTAATAAAGCAAAAAAAATTTGCTTTTCCCTTCCACTGAAACAATCAGGAAAAATTTAACTGCATTTTTATGAGTGTTGTCAAGTATATTAATTATGTTTATTCTCATGAATAGGGAAATCACTATTATTAATTTAATAATTACTGGCATTCCATTTCATGTTACAACAAATTATTTTAAATTATTGCAAAATATTATTTCAATTGTACTCTCATCCAATTCAGGAAATATAATTAAGCTACAACAGTAAAACAGGGTGAATAGCTATTAAAAATATAGTCGGACTTGGAGCACAGAAAGAGCATCAAGTCTGAATGATATAATGACCTATTTTTGATAAAAAAAGTTGAATAATAGAAACTTTTAAAAGTATTGGGGTGGAAAAAGGTGTCTAGATCATTAAGATATTGTCTAGGGCCTACTTTGAAAATCTGTCACACAAATACTCTCTCAGACACAATAAAAAACTTTATAAATTCTATCTGTTATTCACTCCCTTGAGAACACACATTTAATGCCATACTAGAAATTCATATACCATCCCTTGGAATAAATCTGTAATTTTGGGCAAGTTCATCATATGAGACCATGAAAAGTTCCCTAAGAGCTCCCACATCATATAAAACACTCAACAAGAAGGACAAGAAATGCCATGCCAAAGACTGGCACACCAAGAAAAATAGATCTGAGATAGGAGTCTCATCCCCACATATATTGCTAATTGCATGGGTTTTCTATATGGAGAAAAAGGTACATCAAGAAGATAATTATAAAGAAACCTCTTAACTCATTTCTTGCTTTAAGATGAGGCAGATTCTACTTGCAAAGGCTGTACATTTATTTGAAACCCAAATACTACCCTACGATACTATCCACCTTCCTAATCCCATTTGAGAAATAAACCTTACAACAAATAGAAGAAAGTCCACATGCATGAACTTTCCCCTATTCAGGTCTTGGTGACTCTTACTCAAAGAAAGCCTTTTGTATTCTTTGTAGAAGGCTGTGGGTCAGTTTTTATTTTTATGACAAATCAGTTGTTTCCCCTGCATCGCTACTCTTGAGTCGGAAAGTAGGGCCAGTACAAATGAGAAAATTTAGTAGATAAAGCCTAAAAAATAAATGTGAAACAATATTTTACTAAGGTAAGCATAAACATTCCTGATACTTATCTACTGAAAATCCTGAGGTGGACAATAGCTCTCCAACCAACCAACCAACCAACCAACCAACCAACCAACCAACCAACCAACCAACCAAAAAAAGCCAACAAGAAAAACAAGTGAAAAATAGAAGCTAGATGCTATTTAGTGCCCATGACCGGGTTCCAGGAGAGGACTGCTGTCCATGAACAACATCAGGAAAGAGGAGGAATGAAGCAAGGCTGAGCATTTACTCTCCTCTGCCAATCACAAAGCAAGAGCAGGTGGGTTTAAAGATTGTTACATCTCCCTCTGGTCAGTGCATAGTGACTGAGATAGCACAAGAAAATACTGATCTTGACCAGTATTATACAATCCCATGTATCCATTCAGGCTGGGAACCCACTGTTTGGGTGGCAGGCCCAGCAAAAAGGGCATTTCTGTGGACACAGCAGACTGAGCAAGCCAACAGCATGCTCTCATCAGAAATAAGGCAAGCAGCAAGCACCTACATTAGAAAAGTGGTAGAGAAGCTGGCACACTGAAGAAAGCTTTCTTCTCTAGTCAGCATAGCCTCACACTATGGCAGCCAGTTGTGCTTCTTTCCAGCTGAATAGGAATGAGCAGAAGACAGAGGAGATGATGGAGAGCAATCAAGATACTCAGGAGCCCTGAGCTTTTGTCTTACTTGGAGCAGTTGATGGAGCTGAGCATGTTTGGTCTGACAGAAGAGTGATCTAACAGGTGACCTAGTAGCAGCCAGAATCTATTTGAAGGGAAATTACAATGACAAAGAAGCCCAAATCTCAGCAGTGACAGAACATATATAAAGGGACAATGACCATAAACTGTCACTTGGGAGGTTCCGGGTGGGTCTTCCATTCTTCCCTCCCCATGTCAAACCCCCTCTTTTTCCAACAGGCAGGTGTTGCAGATCTGCAGGTTACTCAGCAATGTGGTGGGCCCTCCATCCAGAGAAATTTAAGACCTATCTAGTTGAAGCCATCTCACACAACTAGGAGGAGTGTATCTCCCAGCTGGACTGGGTAACTTCCTAAGGTTCCTTCAAAACAATGTGTAGGTGAGAAATATGCACATGTATAGAATCACAGACTGCTTCAAATGCAGCAAATCACTGCAGATTTATACTGAAGTGCATATAAATACCCACTATCATTCATTGCCCCTGAAATGAGCAAAAATGCCTACTGAAGTTTGGGTGCTACAGTTAAAGAGTTTTAAATTTTTACCTCCTCAGTACCTAATAAGATTTTATCTGCTACATGTTTTGTGTTGTCAATCCTATTATTTGTTAAGTGTAAATATCATGTTATTTGTTTTTATAAACATATAGAGATATATAATTACCCTAACAGCATCAGATCCTGACTCTGAATTTGTGCTTGAAAAGATGAAAGGTGTAGAGCTGTAGAGCATAGAGCACCTGGAGTTAGTTCATTAAATGCCATAAGATGGAAAAAAGAAAGAGATAAAATAATTTCCCCTGCTTTCAACAGTATGAGAAAAAGCAAGTCCTTTGGCTGTTGCACATTATTGGTTTTCTAAGCAGAATATGGAACCTCCATAATTATACAATGGGCATGGTGTGATGCAGCTCTGTTATCTCACCTGCTGCTCAATAGGCATCCTGATCACTACTAGGCTATAGCCTTTCTGGCAGATCTGGAAAGCTAAAATAGCTAGTTAAATCTTTGATGGCATCATTAGATTTTTTTCCAGAAATAATTTTTCAGTCTTTTTCCATCAATAATGCAAAAGACAAGAATAATATCTTACAGGCTCTTGCAATTCAACTAACACTGTATCTTATCTTCTGCAGTGGCCAATGGAAGATGCCCATGAAAACCTATCAATACAGGTCATGCAAAGTGCTCCTGCCCTTGTGCGCACACCCAGATGTGTGATTTGGCATTCAGAAGCTTCCAGAGCAAAATCTGGTAGCTTTGTGAAGAGAAGAACAACCCCACAACAAATGTTAAAGACTTTTGCATGGAATATATTACAAAGAAGTCAGTAAGAAAAAGAAACTTTATTCCTGGAATAAATCCAACATGTTAAATTAGGAAACTTATGCAACTAATTATATCGTACCAGTATAAACAGTATCAAAGAACAGTGTTTTTTTTTCTGAACATCTCATGCCATCTCATTTTCAGAATGTCAATTAAGAACAAAAATAATAAAAAGTTCTTATGATAACTGAAGATGAAACCCAGAGTTAAATTTGCAACAAATCCGGAATTCCCCTTTGATCATTCTAAGGGAATGGCTGAACATTTTTATCACACCGAACAACCCATAATAAACTGCAACAGCAATAACAGAAAGAAATCCTATGACATCCCAAGACAATGCTTTTGAAAAGTTACAGTATCACAGTCTTTTAATGTAAGAACACGTGTTCAATATGCACATGGCTCTATGTGTAGGTGATGTGGTGTGACATAAATATTTTACTAGCAGGAGTTTAAGTTACTGACTCATTACGCACAAATAGTGTGAATGTTCTTTTCTGATTTTATAAGTGTTCATACTTTGGTGCCCCCGAATGTTTAAAAGCAGAAAACTATGGTATCTGAAACGAAGGTTTTCAAAAACTTGCAGGAAAGATCTTAAATTTTAATAGGGCTTTCCATGTAAAGAGCTACTGACGTGCCCAAAAAAGAGTGAGTCAAGACACGTGTAATTTATGGCTCTGCTCCCCAGCACAACTTTTCTGAAATCAAAGGCCTTTGCTCAAGAGTAACTTCTTCCCCCAGCTGCAGAAGTTTGTAGAATAGCTGTCTTTTCTAGAATTTGGCAACTTCTAGAATTTCGCAACTTTTCTAGAATTTGGATTTATAAATAAACTCATCAATTGATTTCTGAATGTAGGTCACAACACTTATTCCTTACGTGGCTGGCCTATTTTTTCTTATTTGAAAGGGCAAAAAGAAAAAAAAGAAGAGCAAACTGGGCATACTTCTCAGCTCTACAGTGTTTTTCCCTATGGAAATGATAAATGAAAACATCACTGCAGGAATGATTTCTTATTTATAACAAATCTTCAATTCCCTACTTATTACTTAAAAAAACAAATACACAAATCTAAACAAACTGCTAGATCAAAGCCTTTAAATAAAAACTCTGTAACCACCCTTGCATTACTTCAACCTGAATATCAGAGTGAGGTTTCAGGAGACCAATGATCTACTCAAAAGGTCTCACCCCAGATAGCCCATTCCTGTACCAGAAATAGTACAGAGCTATAACAGGCTCCACTGCAGTCAAGAATAGCTTAGCAGTGGTAGAAGCAGACATCTCATCCACACACTTTGTAATGTCTTTGCAACTATAAGCTACTTTTCTCAAGACTTTTATTTTTTCAATTATTTGAGGCTTTTTTATTATGTTTTGGTTTTTAATTCTGTAAGAAAGCCTGTTTTCCAAGATGCCACTATATTTGATCAGGTGGCTGGAAAAAAATGAGCCTGAAACACCAAAAATATTCTCTTATTATCTGACTGTGATTAAATCAGAAATATACAAATACATTAAAATCATTTATAGACTGGCAATAAGGATGGCTGTCAAACTGAAATCCAATGGAACTTCAAATATACCTTGAACAGTGTATCAATGACAGATCCTTAAATGTAATATTATTACTAGGTGTCTTATACTACAGTAATGTGTCAAGCTCTTTCACACAGATCTGCTCAGATAAAAGATGTAATGTTGGCATTATATCTGCCAAAATTGCCATTTGTAATTAAAAATTAAAACTGGCACTCTTTCTATGCAGGCAATTATCTAAACGCAGCTGGCAATCCTCCCTGTTGTTTACAGTGCTGCTGTGTCATGACTCCATTCCGTTTGGAAATTTAGTACTTTTTTTCTTTTTATTTTTTTTTTATTTTTTATTTTAGGTCCAAAGTAGTCAATCATATTTCCAACTTGAACTTCTCTGGTTTTAGAGATTTTCATCATGAACTCAAACAAAAAGGTCCAAAACTATAATTTGCAGATTTTGTATGGCAACTTCAGGCACTGCATTAAAATGATTCCCAGTACATATTTTGGTGATTGTTGCAAGACTAATTTACATCCATCTAGGCCACAGGATAACACCTGCAGGAACCCAGACAGCAAAATGTACCAAATAAATGTCCTCCAAGAAGAAAATTTTGGGTGTAAGAGTTGATTTCAGAGTAAAACAGAAAGAATGGGAAGATCCTCTAAGTGGACAAAAATCCTTTTACTGAATAATATGTAACACTAACCATATTTCTGCTGCTTGCTATCTATAGCAATTGTGATCTACTTAATGAATCTATCCACAAAGTATCTTATTAATCAGAATGCCACGTTTTTGGCAAAGTACTTTTTTACTTAAAAAGGCTGCTATTAAAGTAGGATTTGGGGGTTTCCCAAGTGCTGGGAGAGAAGCACCCTTCATGCTGTCAAACAGCTTTTACGGAATAGTTGCTTTTTTAGCAAAGGTGCTGCAACCGCTAGCTTGATTTCCATGACTTTCATGGAACAAATACAGTTACTTACAGCATATCAGTTAAATATTCTTATTCATTTATGATACATTTCCGGTAGTCAGACATAGCAATACCTTGTTTTATATCCCCAATACAGTAATGCTTAATTTCCTTCTTCTGTAATTGATCATATTTTCACCTAGGAATATGATCCACCGTCACGACTCCATACCAGACTGTATTCAATGTTTTGCTCAGCCATCCAAAAGGATTTTGAGTATGGTCTTTTCCCTGAATATTACCAAAACCCATAAAAATAGAGGACTGCTAAAGAACTGAGGAACATGGCTGACCCCAAGGACACTGCAAGCAGTGACAGCCACAGGTCCCCTCGCAAAAGTGTCCCGGGCAAGCCTCTTGAAGTTAAAGCATCGTAAGTTTCGCGGCACGGTGACAGTACCGCTCTCCACTGAGCGATGCAACGGAACATGTATTTCCGTCACGGGCTTTTTCAGAATGAGGGCGACAGGAGCCGTTACTTGCTAAGATCAAAAGTGCAGCACCGGCAGGCACAGGCGGAGAAGCCGCCGGCGCGGCGGCCGCTCGCTGCCCCCTGCCTCGGGCGGCCCCCGGCGCTGCCAGCGGCAGATGGGCGCACCTAGGGCGCAGCATCCCGCGGCGCCGCGCACCCGCGGCGAGCACACGCGTGGGAAAGCGCCGCCACCCGCACTCCCTGCGAGGCGGGGACCAGGCGCGCCCGGAAAACACGCTGGAGGCAGAACCGAGAGCTGCGGCTCCGCGGCGGTAACTTTTCAAACCGCGCAGCGCTCGATGTCCGCTCGGCAGGACACGCGCCGCCGGTACCGCTGGCACACCCACTGCGCCCCGCCGTCGCGGGGAGCACCCGGCAGCCGCCGGCACCCCTCGCTCCGTCTAACCTCGAGGCCGGCGTGCGGCATCAGCGGGAGCGCCGCGCAGTCTCCGCCCGCGCAAGCCGGTGGCCTCGGGCTCCCGGGAGACCAGCGAGCATGTGCTCCCCGGCGGTCCTCTCTGCCGGGTGAACCGAGCTTTCCCCCATCACCTCCCACCTAGGGCTGCGCGGGATTTTCCGCCTTCCGCGGAGGGCCGCGCCGCAGGTGGCAGCGGCTCCCCCGCCTCTGCTGACGCCTCCCGGGCACTTTCGACGCGACTGGCGGGGTACTTGTCCTCCCCGTGGCCCGGCGCGGAGTGATGCTCGGGGACCGGAGGGGCGGGAGGGGAGGTACGCGCCGCGTGGTGCGGCTGGGCTCTGCTCGGGACAGGTGCGGACGGCGGCCCGTGGAACGGACGGGAGGGGTCGGGACAGGACGGGACGGGAGGAGAGGGGAGCGGGTCGGTACTCACACGAAGGCGTGATAGACGAAGGCCCATCCGCGGGGCCGCTCCAGCACGTTGTACAGGTAGTTCTGCAGCCGGCGGTACTTGGCGTTCCTGCGGCAGCTCGGTCCACTGCTGTACGATAGCGGCTTCCCCAGCAGGCTCATGCGGGCGCCGTGCTTCCCGCGGCG